>JBBMOC010000926.1:0-16749 GCA_037975185.1 Centropyge bicolor | reverse complement strand
GCACATTCTGTATATAACTTACGCACACACACACACACACACACACAGGACAGTGCACATTCTGTATATAACTTACGCACACACACACACACACACACACATACAGGACAGTGCACATTCTGTATATATCTTACACACACACACCCTGGTCACATACTCTCTCGATGAAATTCAGAAAACACTCTATTATTGTCAGAAGCATTTTGCATTTGTGAGCAACAGTGTTTCAGAGCTGCAGGCTTGATATCAGGACTCATATACTGTACATACATGCACACACACACTAACAGCTATAGTTCAGTTTAGTGTGTCTGATATTTCCTGGTCCCCCCTCGGTGCATCTGCTGCTGATGTGATGGGAGGGGGGGCATGTCACTAACTCTGTCAGCGGTCCTAGCCTCTTTTTTTCCCCCTCTGAAGTGTCAAGCATCATCTGTGCTCAGGTGCTCCACAGTTTATCTTCTGCCTCTCCTCAGCACCCTGCTGATAGATGCTATCTGCGCTGTTATTACCCCTCTAGTAATAAAACAACACTTCTCTCTTCCTGTTTCGGGCTGTCAGGCATTACTTCCCCGCAGTGTTCTCTTCTCTTTTTTTCCCCACCTTTTTCCGATCAACAGCCGACAATGACTCAAATTCGCCCAAACAGATCGCGTGGGAGGGAGGTTTCTGCATCCGGAGGAGTTTGGGATGCAAAGAGAAAGTTTTAGAAAAATTCAATAAGAAAGGCGAGAAACTTGCTTTGAATTTTGTTGACCTTTTGTTGGCTTTGCTGCCTTGTTGTTTGGGATCCCCCTGTTGTTTTTGTAAAAAATGTTACATGTAAATATGCAAAAAATTTACCTTTTACTACAAATTGAGCCTTTTTTTTATTTATATCCATCAACAAGTCACAGTAACAGCAAAAGATAAAGATAAAATATGGTTTATCGACAGTTGAAACAACACATTTTCTCACTTCACTCTTGAGGATGTGAGATCTGTCTATTTCTGCTCCAACACAAAAAGATCTTGGAACTAATTTCTACTTAAGAATTAGTCCCGATGAAAACTGTTGACAACTTGTGGGATTTTGGATTATCCACAGTAATTAGGACTTTAATTATGGGAAACTGAATTTTTAAACAAACAAAAATAACTTTGATGTCTGCTGTAGCAAAAATTCTAATCCCGCCAAAATAAAAGCCAATATCAATAGAGGTATCTGAGAAAATGTGTTTTTGTATTTAGCTTTATTTAGTTCAGGTCGGAAACACATTTCCTCTGTAAACCTGGGGCGTTTTTTTATCCTCAGAAGCTCCTGTGCTTTTCCTGGCCTTTCGCAGTGGCAACCTCCGGCGCTGAAAAATGAAGCCAATGCGGAAGTGCAAAAAAGCTGCAGTTCCTCGAATAACCACTAGAGCAGGCCGCAGAAGGGAGTCAATTACATTTGAGCCCCATGTTAAAATGTCCAATTTTACGACAGAAAAAAACATATTTACAGCCTGGTAAGTAAGTATAAGAAATAAAAGTAACGTTGATGTCTGCTGTAGCAAAAAAATTTTTTTAACACATATCTTTTATTGATTTCTAACCTTTCAAAAAAAATTCTAATCCCGCCAAAATAAAAGCCAATATGAGTAGAGGTATCTGAGAAAATGTGTTTTTGTATTTAGCTTTATTTAGTTCAGGTCGGAAACATTTCCTCTGTAAACCTGGGGCACTTTTTATCCTCAGAAGCTCCTGTGCTTTTCCTGGCCTTTCGCCGCTCCTGTGCACTGGGTAAATAAGTTGACTTCTGTCAGACTGGTGCTCGCTGCGTCAGAGGGGCTGCTGAGAAGACGGATGCTATGTTTGGACCGGGAACGAAGCTGGCTCGTCAGGACACGGGGACAGTGACGCTGGCATCCCGGGCCGTGTGACAGTTAGCCGTGACAGTTTGGTGTAATGACCTGAGCTCCTGCGCTCTCGGCAGGGTGAAGCTTTTGGGGGGCGGTAGAGAGCGAGCGAGGGAGGCGAGGGGGTGAAGGGTGGTGGCTGTGGGTGAGGCGTACAAGGGGGACAGATGCCAGCTGAAGCTGTGGGAGGGGAACGAGTTTCTCTCCAGCCCTCAGGCAGCTAACATTCCAACTACATTACTGTCATAAAGGAGTCCATTCTGGCCAAACATTGGCCCGTCACCCACTTTGACTCCCTGCTGTCTGTTCAGTCAGCCAGTGACAGCAGTTAAACAGCTTCCACTTGAGGCACTTTTCCAGACTTTAATGTGGCAACTTCTGACTCGAACTTATCCCGCCACGCATGCCACTAATATGTCGTATTTGACCACTTTTAAAAAAAGGGTGTTGACGTATTTTTATTGATTGAGAAAGACAGAGAGAGCTAAGTTTCTACACTGCAAAAACTCAAAATCTTACCAAGTATATTTTTCTAATTTAGTAACACGAGTAACATTTCAGTAAGATATACACTGCAAAAATTAATAGTCTTAATATAAGAAATAAATACTTGGTTTGAGCAGATACAGACTAAAATTAAGTGAAATAATCTGCCAGTGCAGTAAGATAATCACACTTGGGAAGATTTCTTGAAATAAGAAAAAATATCCATATATTAGACAAGTGAGAAATGTCTTAGAATAAGTGGTGAAACACTTATTTCAAGTACTTTATGCAAGTCAAATAATCTCAAAACTAGCTTTTCAATTCTTAGTTCACTTTTGTTGTTAACTTAAATTGAGTGAAAAAACCTAAATCAAGAGCACCTTAACAAGATGATTCTTCTTAATTCAAGAGTTATGATTAGCTTAAGCTAATACCTAATATATAATAGCTAATACCATAACCTCCCAGTAAGCATTCACACACTTATACACTTGTATTGAAACAAGATTTCTAAGCTAAGAGGTGGTCATGCGAGCAGTATCTGACATAATTCGACTTATTTTCTGTGAAAAATATCTAGTTTTAGGATCTCATTACTAAGAATTAAAAAGACGAATATTCTCAAAACAAGAATAATAGTCTTAAACATCCTGTGCTTGCATGGTATATTGCGCTCAAAACATGATCAAAAAGACTTTTTGGATAGATACAAGATTCAAAAACTTGGTTAGATAGTTAATTTTTGCAGTGTAGTAACGTTTTTTGATGGTGCATCTTGAATATCTTGTTAAGTGAAACAGGCTTGAAAACATCTTGTTTTGAGTCATATCTCAGATGAAACAAGTTTTTTTGCCATAAGGTTTTTAAGCTGCTGTGCTGTTTGTAAAATATGAATCATCTTGTTTCAAGTTAGCAGACTTAACTTGAAACTTCACAATACAACTAATATATAGCTAAGAATGAGTTTTTTCCAGCTAATTTCAAGACTTAACATATTGTCTTATTTCAAGAAATCTTATCAAGACAATTTTCACTTGTTCCATTGGCAGATTTTTTCACTTATTACAAGCAAAAATATCTTTTTTTTTTTTTTTTTTTTTTTAAATTATTTTTGGATGGGCCTTTTTTCCAGTGTATAAAACAATACGTTAGGATGATGTGTTTCTGCTTTGAGAACACAGCATCACGTTTACGGCCGATGCTGAGCAACAGAGAAACAAAAGTAAGAGGGAGGGGAGGAAAATGGCCGAATAAGAAAAGGAGGACGGCGACCGAGCGAGCAGGAGAGGAAACGGCGAGGAAAAGCGAGCAGGAGGAATCAATGGCAGAGCGCCTGATAGATGCTGTCTACGGGGTCATTATCGGCCATTGTGTGTCTTTGGCATGGGATAGCAGAAAATGTGACAGATAATTAGGAGGTGGTGATTTAAAGGGAGAAAAGCAAGCCTTGGCTACAGGCAACACAGTCGATGGACAGAACAAATAAGTCAATAGAATAAACAAAGCCAGCGTGCTCTGTGTACATATGCACCACTAACTCAACGGCACAGCATGGGCAGTGTCAAATCACGGTGGGCTCCCCAGCCTTGTGAGTCACCCCTGCATATGCATGCACTACTTATGAGCTACGAGCTACTGGAATTACACATAATGAACCATTCCACCTTTGTGTGTAAATGTTTTGCATTTATAACAAGCGTTTGAGTTTTATGTATTCACAAAGGTAACTGTGTGAGATTTTAGTTGTTTTCCACTGGTGATACAATGGATCTGTGTATTGTGCCAGTTATTTAAAACTATTCACCTGATATGTTTATGAGCGCTTCTTCCTCGGCCTTGGAACAGAAGTTTTCCAATATTCAGAATACAGCAGCATACATAGTGGAATAAATTTGTAAACCAAAACAGAGTGCAAATATTGTTGAGGCAGGAATGGTTGACTGCCTGTCATTTCAGATCAACCTCTTCCATATCTGGCCCAGTGCAGGTTTGGGATGTTTGTCTGTCTATATGCTTATCTGTCTGTGTGACTGGGTGTCTGTTTGCCGTCATGTCTGTCTGTCTGTCTGGGTTCCTCTATCCAGACGGACTTGGCACATTGCCTGCCCTCTGCCACATGATTAGCCTGGAAGCGGCTGGGGTGAAATTGATTTGAAGTGGCCTCAAAGCATATAAAAGATTGATGCTCCGCATCAACTGCAGCCACTTGAATAGTCCCTTCCCACCTCTCAAATGTCCCTCTTGTCCCTGTTCTCCTCCAAACCTCCTGATTTCAACCAATGGCAAACAAAACTGGAAAAGAAATGTTATGCAGTGTTATATATATATACAATCTAACTTTTGCAAGAGAGAGGTCAAAATCAGTGAATACTGGCATAAAATATGAAACAACAGATAAAGAGTTTCCCAAGCGTGAGATACAGATTAGTAATTGACATTTGGGAGCATAACACTTAAAAACAATTTAGTTTGGGTTTTTTTTTTTTTACAAAAACAGAAAAAAATAATCTCATATAAAGTAGATAAGCCTGTTGCGCTCCGATGTTTATTTAAGAAAACTGTGATTTAGTTGTTATTTCAGAGTCTTTGTTATGTTGTTATTTCAGTGTTTCCATCTTGACTTTAATGGAGATACTATATTGCCATATTTTAATCACAGATTGGGCTCTATTTATGTGCAGGTACATGAGCAACATGGTCATTTCCTAAAGTACAGACGGGTTCTTTCACTGCCTGCTCCATTTGGATGTTCTCGGTGACGCAGATGTCAGAGCAGGATGAGGCTTGTAGCAGTAGAGGAAGTGTCACTGGCGATCCAGCAACATGCTGCAAATTTGGTGTCAAAATTGATTGTTTTTTGCACCGGAGCAGATCAACTGAGCACTCCACATGGTGCACTCTTTGATATTTCTGACACTTAAATTGGAAGAGAAGCACCCACGCAGACCTTTTCAGCATCAACAAACTCCTTTTTTTCATGTCTGGCTTGTCTGTTTCACACCCAGTATCCAAGCCTGACCAGCAGACACATCTAATTGCACAATTGTATTTCAGTTACGGCAGTGATTAAAATCTGATTCTTACCAGAATTTTATTTCACATGCGGAGGCCATTCTTGTATACAGGTATCAGGGATTTTGCACTCAGGTCTTAGTTCAGCCTTTGGTTTTGTTCTGTCTTGTCACGGTTATGCTATAGTTTCTGTTTTGCCATAGTTTCGTTTCTGCCATAGTCCTGTTCATGTGTTCATGTTCATTCTTGTATTTGTCTTGCTGTGTTCTGTGTTAGCTTTATGTCTTAGTTTTTGCCTGTGTTTTGTCCTAGTTCTTTCAGTTCAGTCCTGTCATGTTGGAGTCTTGTCGTTGTCTTGTTCTGCCTTTTCCCAGCCTCGTCATATGTAATGTAATGTTTAGTTCTGTCTTTTCTGGTTCTGTGTTTTGGTTTCTGTTCTGTCTGTCATATTTCTATGTCCAGTGTCTTGTCTCCGATTCATGTCACCTACCAGCCACACCCACCTCATCATGTCACCTGTGTTTCCTGTTGTAGCTAATTACCACCACTCACTATTTAAGTCAGTTGTTTTCTGTTTACTTTCGCCGGATCGTCTCTTTCTTCACGTCACGTTTTCACTTCATGTCTACGCTTCATGTTCACGTCCACGTCCATGTCTTGCCAAGTCTTGCAGTGAGTTTTTGCTAAGACTTCATTTATATTTCATTAAAGACTTTTTCGAAGCAGCATAGTGTGATGCGCTTGAGTCCTGAATCCTCCGCCTTGACAGCTAGCAGCTATGTGTGATGTCCTCTTTTCAATGGGTTGGGCAAAAGTATCACCTGAAGCAACACATTTATAATTGCAGCAGAGGAAGACCTGTGACGACAACAAACAACGTGATGGGGGGGGAGAATCATGTCTGGTTATAACTGTGTCGTAACATTTTCTTCCATTCTGTCCTTCCTTCAGTTTTAAATTGTGTTGGTCGCTTGCTTGTCTTAGTCTGTTTTTTCTATTACACTTTCGACACATTAACTATTACATCATTGTTTCAGAACCCATACCTCGGTAGGTATTTACTGAGAATTTTGTCATCTGTTGCTGTTCTTTTGTCATCATTGTAATTGTTAGTATGGTAGTGATGGCTTTTGTTGTTGTTTTTGTTGTTGATTGTTGTTGTTGTTGATTGTTGTTGTTGTTGTTGATTGTTGTTGTTGATTGTTGTTGTTGTTGCTGTTGTTGCTGTTGTTGTTGTTGTTGATTGTTGTTGTTGATTGTTGTTGTTGTTGCTGTTGTTGTTGATTGTTGTTGCTGCTGTTGTTGTTGTTGTTGATTGTTGTTGTTGATTGTTGTTGTTGTTGCTGTTGTTGTTATGTTCTCTCTTGTCTTCTGTCCTCAAATCCCCCTCTTGTCCTCACATCCCCCTCTCTTTATCTCTGTCCTTTTCCCTCCTGTTCTGGTCCGGTCATCACACAAACCAAAAATAAAAATATAAATCATACTATGGGAGAAGTATCTCAGACTTCCCTGTAGCAGATCAAAACTGTGTGGCACGACTGGGCATCTAGAACATCGCACTATTTGCTCAAGTTGCTGTAACAGAACAGGTAAAAAAAAAAAAAATTGTGTTGGTCAAGGAAACATAATTTGACGGCAGTGCAGATGAAAACAGATTTTACGATGACGACACTGTTATAACGATGAAGACAGCGATGTATACATGCGCAAAACAGACACACAATGCATTCACACGCGTCGCAAAAAAAATGAAAGCGTTGCAGAAAGAGAGTGTTGAGGGGCTGCGGGCCAGTCACCACCATGGCACCACACATCGACAGATGCTCCCATTCATTCCTTTCACTCCCGGCTTAATGTCTGACTGCAAATAAATAAGAACATTTAGCCATGTCTCAGTCACTCTGGGCTTTCACAGTAACTTATTGCCAACCCCCAGATGGGCTATGGAGCTGTAGAGTTGAAAGATGAGAGTGGGGGAGGGGAATAGGTGTAATTTATCACTCTGCTCAACTAATGAATGATGGCATCACGTCAGCTGCTGTGTTGTCCCTAATTCCAAAGTATCAGTTTAAGTGTTCGGGATGTCTTTGGCGTCAGGTCGCCGCTGCTGATTTTTGCATCCCATAAAGGTGCAGATTTCTCCTCCATCTGAATTAAATACAATGTTAAAGTTGATGTTAGTTTTATTAACGCGTTTAAAAAAATGTGTCTTTGGAGAGTTGGCGTAAAAGCAGCGAGACAGTGTCAAAACTCTCTCTTTTCTGCACACACAAACATGTTGGCATGAGGGGAATCTTTGTCAGAGGTTTCCAGCTAATCTCTCTGTGATTGTTGCATTAGGAAAAAATCACAGATTCATGCTTTACAACAATGCAATCAGACCCACTCAGAAGTGACATTTCAGCCCAGGCCCCAATCTTTGCCTCAATCATCTCACCCTGAATACACCAATCAGCATGCCGTGTTTCAGTGCCAACTAATGGGACTCAGTCAAATTATCACCCAGGGAATTTGACTTGGAAATGGAAAAAGGGAAAGAAAAAGAAATAAATAACAACAAATGTTTATTTTTTTTTGCCGAGGACACTGATTGTGCCAATTTGCCAAATCTAACGACGCCCGTCAAAACGCAGATAAGAGCCTGCGAGAGAGGAGCAGCCAGTCAGTTTTGTTGGAGCGTTTGAGGAGCACTTTGCTGTGACACTTAGCACTGTCTCCCCATTAGCCAAAGAAATGCCCTTCACTGGAACTTTGAAGATAATTAAACACATAATGGATATCACTGTCACTCTCCGACTTGTTTGCTCATTTGTCTGAGTGAGGCTGCCGCAATTGAGACCCTATTAAAAGGGAATAAATCGCCTGGTTACTAAGTCATTTCACCATCTAGGAAATAGTGTGTGTGTGTGTGTGTGTGTCTGTCTGACTATCGTGTAATAAGTGGCTCTCTGTATCATGAATAATTGATTCCTTTCCTCCTTCAACAGTCATTGTTTGGACAACTTGCTAAAATGCCCATTTGATTTGACAAGACAAAACAATGGGGTGGGAGCCTCTATCACTCATTCTCTAAAAATCTCTGTATAAAACCTGTCATCGCAATTTCCCTCTCTTCCCACTTCTCTGCTCTCTGTCCGTCGGGATTTACAATCCTCCACCACCCACTGCCCCGTCACCACCTCTAATGCTTTCTGCTCCTTCTCTTCCCTCCTTTGCTTTTTCCATTCATGTGGTTTGGCCATCGCTCGCTCTCATTTTCTTCACCTCTCTGTGTCTTTGCTCTGCATCTATAGAACGCCACTGACTGTCAAGGCCTTAATGTGGCTGTTTATTTATGTGCTGCCCACGCTGTTTGCATTCCCATATTGCTTCCCAGATGTTGGCTCCTCGGGGAAAGAGCCAGCAGTGTTGGACCATCTCACTCCAGTTTTCACGGACAAACATGACAGTAATTTTCTCTCAGAGGCAAATGGAAGAAGCAGATCATCAGGTCATCCTGTAACAATACTGTATTTGTCGTGCAAAATGCAAAATGCCTGTGTGCATGCTTTTCTATATATTTTACAAGGGCATTCTTTACGACCGTTGTGCTCATTTGTTTAACATGTAAGTGACAAGGAGAGGCCTTGTGCACAACGTAACGATCTCAAAGCCGACCTGTAAAACTTTACTGCTGCCATTATGTGCACTTAAACCGAGAAAGGGGGCTGCGGCTTGTACGAGGCAGTTTATTCCAGTTAGGAAAAGGCAAGCAGAGTGTGGTTCTTCAATGGACTCAGACATGGAGCTATTCTGTTTGAAAGCAGACAGGTTTAATGTACTTGGAAAGTTCAAGTGACGACAGATACATTGTTAAAAGAAAAAAAAGTATTTACTGATACTGTTATTCAACCTATGTTTTTCTGGCCAACAACAAATGTTTTATTAAACCATTGGATTAGACATCTTGAAGTAAAAGTACATTTTTGAAAGTATGCTTGTTGACATTCTTCCCAAGAGCTTGATGGGATCGACACCACTCTCATGTCTGTACATTAAGCTGGAGATGATCAGTTTAGCTCTGACAGCGGGAGGCAACAAATACACCGAGCAGCACCTCTGAAGTTCACTAGTTATCACGTTAAATATGCACAAACTGCACCTGGCCAATAAGAAGTCTGGCGTAATAAAATCACAATTTTTACACTTTGAACAGATTCAAAAAAACAATATACGACTTGTTAATTTGTGGGAGCAGCATTGATTTTCTCTAACTCCCAGCAAGAAAGCGAACAAGAATATTTCCAAAAATGAAAGAGGTTGTACAAAGTAATGCACAGCTGAACATCCATGGCAATTAAAACACATAGGTAAGATTGTTCCTAATATTTTCAGTGACGCTCCACAACGCTTTCTGTTGCTCATGTTGATATTCATTGTTGCATATTAGGGATGAGCCGGATACTCGTTTCAGACGAGTATCCGGATCACACAGATCATTAAAAAATAAACAGTCTTACAGACCACTTATACACACAAAGTAGCCTGTATTCATATTTTTATTTTATGTGGCTGCATGCAGTATCTGACACTTTCTTACTGCAGTTCATAAAAATAAATATAAATATTACAAATTAAGCTTTATATACTGTATATATGCTTTGAATACAGTATATTATCAACTGCTGATCAATCCATATCAATTTCAGACTTAAAATAATGTACTGTTTTTAAGCCCCACCCATTCCCACTTCCGGTCCAGGCCCCGCCCACTCCGAGTACAGATACAGATACAGATAATATGGATGGTTGAACAGATACAGATACAGATACAGATACAGATAGTGGTGTACTAGCTCATCCCTACTGCATATTTGAGCAAAATAGAACGTGCGCTGAAACCCACAGTGGTTTTCTCTCATCCTCCTTATTTTACATTTTAAATCCTGTTTTCTTTTCTGCCCACAACACCCCTCCTATCTGCCCTCTCTTTCTCTTCCATCCCCTCGCATTAAGGTCACACAGCCTTGGGATTCTGTGTCCAACACTTTCCTCTCCTCCTTTTCATCGCTTTCATCTCACTTTTTTTTTTTTCCTTTTTCGTGCCCAACCCCCACCTCTGCCACCCCCTCTCTGGTCTTGGCCTTCCATGCTTGGAGGAACAGCGTGAGGCGGCATGGCCTCCATGCGGCTGACTGATTATTGTAATTCATACACTTTAATTAGCTGCACAAACCATTAGCCACAATTAGACTATTACAGAACGTTTTGTGGCAGGAGCCAGCCCCAAGATTGGCTTTATCTGCTGGAGGGGGAGAGGGGGAAGAAGAGGGAGAGAGACAGAGCGAGGGGCAGGAGGGTAAAATGTATTCACCTAAACCATCAGTATATATGTGTTTTTAAACTACAAAAGACTCATTCAGAGTGTCTTAAAACCTATGCCTGGCATGCCAAAGGGAAGGAAGTTTGAATCACAGGCAGTGCTGAACAACTACTAAGTAGGTATCAGATTTATTATCGTATTTCTGCCTCAGCTCAACAGGAATCAGCAATTTCAGATTTGAATCCATTAAACTGAAATGTATAAGTAATGACCAATTAAATATCACTCACACGTGCGTTGACACGTCCTGAACCGTCCATCGTTCTCGATATAGTGAAATCTTCATTTGATTGACACGTCGCCGCGGCAACACGTGTAACCCCACATTTCCGCTGTCACGCTACTGTAAGTATGAATCACCACTTCATTTGTGTCACAGTTGTGCCTGAAATGGCAGGGTGAGTTATATTATTAGACCTTTGAAACCATTACGGCACGCTTGACATATCAACTTGATCCCTCAGTCAAGATTACAAAATATATACATCACCCACATGACAGTTGACATTACGTGGTTGAGTGGATTGAGGACTAGATAAAAAAAGTATGATGATGATTTGTATGCACAGCTATGCACATGCAAGCCGTTGTTTTGGAGTGAAGTTGTGCAAAGCAGTAAAGCATTTGAAACAAATACTGCAACAAATTTCATTTTTCTCATATAGTGGTATGTCTGTGTTTTTTTAAAAATGTTCTTAATGATAATGATGATGATGATGACTAGAGGTGTGCGATACTGCAAGATTTCGTATCGATTCGATACCAAGTAAATACAGGGCCAGTATCGCCGATACCGATACCAATACCGATACTTTTCATACTTAAGCTTGGTGTACCATCACACTGCTGACCCTCAGGTGTTTTTGTAGGTTTTCCTTTGGATTATTTTGTTAAAACCCAGGACAGAATTTGGGCAAAGTTTAAAGGCGACTGCAAAATACTTTATTATCAAAAACAGAAGCAATAGAGCAGTAAGTAAAAAAAATTCCCCCAAACATTGTTATGTGTCCATTTTTTTCTTAAAAAAAAAAACAAAGTGAAAAAAATTATAATATGAGAGCAAATTAAAACAAAATCTTTTTTGAGGTAGAGTGTTGGGAAACTACAATACAAATATAAAATTACATTTCCCCCCTTCACTGCACTTCTTTTCTGTATTTTTCTTAATTAAAAAAGCGTACAAAACTATCACACCACAACAAAAAATTCTGCTTCAGTGTGTGTGTGTGTGAGAGAGAGAGAGAGAGCTGAGTGGCCTGCCGTTCCACCAACTTTTCCCATGAATCTTGGTCCTTGCTGTATAAAACAAATTCAAATCTTTCGTGCCTCTCGCTCGTCTTTAGCCCCATTGTATTTCCACCTGGCCCTTCAGACATTCACAGGGCACGAGCTCGACTGTGCCATAACAATCTCACTTCGGCATTCAATCCTTTTCATTGTACCTACCCATGCTTTCCCTGTACATTGACTTTTTATGTTATCATTAGGCCACACTGCAACTGCTGTAAGTGAAGGCACAAAGGTTGCACTGATGGCTATTAGACCTAATGCCACCAATAAGCTCTGCCATGCGAGAGGAAGCAGCCCTTCAGCGCTGACAGCACGGCTCAGTGCCTCCACATTGGATCTATACGTCTGAAAATGGCAGAAACCCTCAGGGACAAAATAACATTGCCAATCTGTTTTACAGTAGAGCTTCACAACATTAAAAAAAAACTCTATAAGGCATCGGCTCTATATGAAGTGTGACTGAATTGAGTGTCATTTTTCTATTTCACTCGAAAATAAAAGGACAGTTTATTTTGGAGGCGGACAAGATAAAAATATCTCTGCACTGCAAAAACTCAAAATCTTACCAAGTATATTTTTCTAATTTCTAGTCAAAATATCTCATCACACTTAATATAAGACACAATCACCTAACGAGTAACATTTCAGTAAGATATAGTAACGTTTTTAGACGGTGCATCTTGAATATCTTGTTCAAAACATCTTGTTTTGAGTCATATCTCAGATGAAACAAGCTTTTTTGCCATAAGGTTTTTAAGCTGCTGTGCTGTTTGTAAAAGATGAATCATCTTGTTTCAAGTTAACAGACTTAACTTGAAACTTCACAATACAACTAAAATATAAGATCTTGTAAAGCTTAACATATTGTCTTATTTCAAGAAATCTTATCAAGACAATTTTCACTTGTTCCATTGACAGATTGTTTCACTTATTACAAGCAAAAATATCTTTTTTTTTTTTTTACTTATTTTTGGAGGGGCCTTTTTTCCAGTGTGAGCCTGCATGTAGAAAAAAAAAACCAAACTCTGACTCAATTTTAAATAACATAACAAGGTTAATAATATCGAGTTATTTCTGGTGTTGAAAACCCACAGAGAAGTTAACTCTGGCGTTTTGACATCTTTTAATGAGTCACTCCGTAATGAGTGTTTCTATGTAATTCCACATTGCCGCTGAGAGTCTATTTGTGACAAATGCTGTGATTTGTGAGGCCAACATGGCGCTGGTAAGATGGTCATATCAATTTAGCAGTGAGCTCATCTATCATTCACGCTCATTAGTGTGTACATACACATTCCGTCCAAAACACACAAGGGCAGTACACACACACACACACACACACACACATGAAATTCTGGGGTTTAATCAGAGTTTAGCAGCACATAGCGTCCACACAGCGAACGGTCGGGAACCTCTGGGTGAGACTTTGTTAATGTTTGTCCAGCCTTTGGCATAGTGTCTTCCCGTATCAAAATTGTTGGGTTTTCTATGAGCCGTCAGCAAAAGTGACTCCATCTTGCCCTGTTCTCACATGGCTACATTGCAATTGTCTGCTCCAGTGAAGCCTATTGCCGTGTGGGAAAGGTCTGCTCTTTCATGGACACACACACATGCACTTATACACACACACACACACACACACACTTTTGCATCTGGCTGATTCACTTTGCTGAAACTCACAGACCCCCGACTGCATGATTTATCTAAGCCAGCGAGTCGCACCATTCAGGGTGTTGCAAACTCACTCCGGCTCCTCCAGCACTCCAGTCTATAATCGTTCACTCTCAGTGCTACGACATTAGCGCTACAGTTTTTCTTTTTAATTCTACTGTTACATTTTCAAATTGTTGCATTTAGCTGATTTTCTCACTTCAGTAATTTCAATCAAAGGATTAAAAAAAAAATTGTATCAATGCACAATGAGATACGAAAGAGGTTCAATACTACACAAGAGCTTTAAGATATTAATTTGAAGTTAATGAAATGTTGGGAGTAAAAATCTCTGTGTGATGCAGCTGGTGTAAATGCAAGACTCGGTCGGGAAGGCAGCGAAGTGTGATTCACTCCGTCCACCTTTCAGGATGATTAAAGGGAAATCTGACAAGAATGCTGACTGTCACTTTATATTGGCACTAATTATAGAGATAATATACTAAGTTGTTAAAAGAAGCCCGGGGCGTCTTTGCAGGTTCCAGCCAAGCTAAACAGGAGGAAAGAGCTGATGTTTGTGGTTTGGTTTCAGCCCGATGTACTACAATGGAAAGATGTCAAAAAAGTGCATTACTTTTTATTTATTATTTCAGTGAGATATTGATGTGTTTTCCTCCTCTAAGGTCAGTTTTTTGATTGCTCCTGTCCTCCATTTATTTCAATGGTGGAGTCTCATTCGGAACAAAAGTGCGGGGCAACAATAAACCATTCTCATCTGTAGCTTATTTATCAATTCCATGGTCCAAAATCCCTTCAATCGCTCAATTCTTTGTAACATCTGAAGGGAAATATCTGACCATGACAATGATAACATCTGTATACCTTCATGTGCACAACCCAACAACCATTTCCAATTTTTCTTTGTCCATGTTTCCCAAACTTGTTGTTGATATTTTGGTTGTGTGCGGTTGCTGAAATGGCCGGAGGCGGTTTGGTGGTAGGGGGGGTTGGGGGGGATCTGCACGAAGGCGACGGACTGCTTCCCTTGCCTCTCACACAGAATCTTGCCTGGAGTCTTAAGCGAGAACAGCGGTCACTCTAACGACCACCTCTGCGCTAACGTTGCTAACTGGCTCCCCAAGGCCAACAGAAGCCTGTGTGGTTTCTCGCTGTTGCTTTCTGTAGAGAATCGCCTCAAATTGGGTGAAACAGAGAAGAAGAGCTCTGACAGTGGCGCCGTCCTGGAGGTTGTCAGAATCACAAAGGCCACAGTTGTTAGTATTTGCAGGTGTGACGGAAGTGCACTAATTAACTGTACAGAGTTCGTCCAAACCTTTGTCTCACCTTGAATTCTTCATCATCAGATATTGGGGTAATTCCAGCAGCTTACCATACATTAAGCTTGAGTTTCCAACCCAACTGTGGGCTTGCCACACATTAGCTTTGCGGTCATGCGAAGGGCAGATGCTACTGAAGGGGAGATAATTGGTGGCGAGCTGTCTGAAATGTATAATTAGACGAGACAAGACACTCCCCCTCTTTTCTCTCTTCCCCCCCCCCCCCCCGCCGCTCTGCCTTTTCACTGGGTGATCTGAGCGCCTTAGCACGAGCTTTGATCTGGGCTAAAGTTTTCTGAGCCCTTTCAGATAGGATCAATTTGCTTCAACACGCATCACTCTTTTGCATCTCCTCGTCTGTTTGCAATACGCTCGATAGCATGCAAAGCTGCGGGAGGTGTTGTTCCTCTTCCTCTTCCTCTTTTTTCTCCCAGCTTTGCCTTCTCATGACTCTTCCAAAGGGACGGCGTCTTTGTAGTCTCTGAACTACATTATGAATGATTATCCCCTTTACATCATTATTATTCCTCAGCACACCATGGCACATCAACTGAGACACAGACAGAGCGCCTGGACTCCTCAGTTTTGCATCACGGCTTCATTATACCCACAGTTTCATGCCTTGAAATGTGCTGCAAACACAGAACTTCCATCCATTACGCCGGAAAGCTGTGATGTTAAACAGTTCATTTAGCGAAGGTTTTATTGGTGACTGAAAAATGGTGGGTGCTGGTGATTGCTTTTCAGTTTCAAATATGTAAATGGGTTTCAAATATGCAAATGGGTTTGCGTTTATGATTTCTGGCTGGAAGAGACTCACAAGGGTTTGATCGGAGAGTTTAATGTCATCAGTTGTGCCCCTTGTACCATGGCACATTGCCATCGCAGCCTCTCCCCATTCCAATAACCAACAGCTTGAGTGTAATGAAGGAGAGTTAGGAGAACTAGAGGTCATTTGGCCCATTACTGGTGGTCTCAACAAGACAGACGGTGCTGGTATGAGGAGGGTAAGGAAGAGGGGCAAATATTAAGATTCAGAAGTCAGACTTTTTGCAGGACGCTAATTAGCGGAAGGTTAAAGGAATAGTTTTGGGAAATATGCTTTGTTGCTTTCTTACCAAGAATAAGACTCTGAGACATGAGAGCGGTATCAATTTTGCCACCTAACTCTTAGCGAGAAGTACTGGAAAAAAGGCCCCTCCAAAAATAAGTTAAAAAAATAAATAATACAAGATATTTTTGCTTGTAATAAGTGAAAAAAATCTGCCAATGGAACAAGTGAAATTTGTCTTGATAAGATTTCTTGAAATAAGACAATATGTTAAGTCTTGAAATTAGCTGGAAAAAACTCATTGTTAGNTTTTTTTCTAATTTCTAGTCAAAATATCTCATCACACTTAATATAAGACACAATCATCCAACAAGTAACATTTCAGTAAGATATAGTAACGTTTTTAGACGGTGCATCTTGAATATCTTGTTAAGTGAAACAGGCTTGAAATCATCTTGTTTTGAGTCATATCTCAGATGAAACAAGCTTTTTTGCCATAAGGTTTTTAAGCCGCTGTGCTGTTTGTAAAAGATGAATCATCTTGTTTCAAGTTAACAAACTTAACTTGAAACTTCACAATACAACTAAAATATAAGATCTTGTACAGCTTAATATATTGTCTTATTTCAAGAAATCTTATCAAGACAATTTTCACTTGTTCCATTGGCAGATTTTTTTCACTTA
>JBBMOC010000925.1:0-16753 GCA_037975185.1 Centropyge bicolor | reverse complement strand
GCTCGAGGAAAAGTGATTAAGATCCGACCTCAAGGATTGATTAATGTGTCTGGTTACCTTTTACACTTTACATTTTCAGCCTCTATACAACACATGTGAAAATTGAATGGAAAGACTGGCATGAAAATCACAACACATTCAGGCTCCCTGGAGGATGAACCCATTGCGTTAATGCAACCATCTTCCGGCCTAAATGTCAACTTTGCACACAGGGTATCTCATAATCTCTTGGCACAGCGCCAGGGAATTTCAGCACGTTTGTTCTCAAGCCGTTCATCAGGCCATTCATGTCCCAGAAGAGTGAGTTTCATGACCTTGTGGTCCCAGGACAAACATTATGATTTCATCCCTTCAAGTAGTTCTTGAAGGTTCTTTGAGTGGCAAAATCATTTTTTTGATGTGCTTGTGGGTCTTCACTCTTTCAGTGATTTATGTCTGTACCTGCACTACCTATGCACAGTATACTTCACTGAGTAATAATAATTCAGTTAATTCTTTCCTAATGATCAGTCATGTGTCTCCAGAGATATTTGCGACAGCATATCTGTCATAAAGGGTGGATGAGGACTCAGGCGCATCACACAAATATGCTCAAAAGAAAGTCTTTAATGAAAATAAATTAAAGTCTTAACAAAACTCACGGCAAGACTAGGCAACACATGGACATGGACGTGGTCGTGAACATGAAGAGAAAACGAAGAGAGGTGACAAACCGGCCATGGTAAACAGAAAACAGCTGACTTAAATAGTGAGTGGTGGTAATTAACTTCAACAGAAAACACAGGTGACTTGATGAGGTGGGTGTGGCTGGTAAGTGACATGAATCGGAGACAAGACACAGGATACAGAAAAATGATGGACAGAATGGAAACCAAAACACAGAACTACAACAGACAGATCTAAACATAACATAACGAGGCTGGATAAATGCAGGGCAGGACAACAACATGACAGGACTGAACAAAACTAAGACAGAACATAGCAAGACAAATACAAGATATGAACAGGACTGTGGCAAAAACGAGACTAAACTGAGAAGAAAAAACAGAGTGAAGGCCGGCAGGAACGTGACAAAACAACTAAGGTAGAACAAAACCAAAGGCTAAACCAAGACCTGGGTGCAAGACTGTGACAATATCGTACATTTACACTTCAGTTCCTACTCTTCTAAAATACCTTGTATAGCAAGTAACTTGTCACTGTGTTGTTAATATTTGTAGTTTAAGCAGTGACACGCTCCAGAGCAAAGGGACGTTTGCTGAATCCCTTCGGTTCTAACCCGACCTTGAAATCGATCCGAAGCTTCGTGAACGCCACCTTAAAGGCCTCCAGCATGTTAGTGATTGCATGACTAATATGAACCTGTGTTATCTTGTGTGTGTTCTCTCGTTAGCAGCCAGTCACGGCCTGTCTACTGAGCGCAGCCTTCTTCGGCGCCTTGGGCTCATCTTTCATTTACGGCTACAACCTCTCCGTGGTCAACGCCCCTGCTTCGGTGAGTCACACTGTTAAACTGCCCTGTAGGTCTATTGATTTCTCTCTTTATTAGCACCACTAGAAATCAATAAACGTTCTTTTGGACAGTGCTTCAGAAACAAGTTTTTATTCATTAAGTTAGCTTTAATGTACAGAATTTAGATAATGACTTATTGTCTGAAATGCACACGTTCAAAGGTTTATAGACACAGTCATTGATATTTTATAAACTGTTATAAAGCTTATAGTGAATTTCCCCACTGAGGGACGAATAAAGGAATATCTTATCTCATCTCATCTTATCTTATCTTATCTTATCTTATCAATCGCCACAGGTTTGTCTATTATTTGTTATTATTTATGTGTTATTGGAGGACATGAGAAAACTTTATTTCTGTTGTAAAATGCTGCGGAAATGACCAAAAATAGTCTCTTGGCCTATAAAGGGTTAAGTGACATTTGATGTTAAATTATTGATTTTTACAATTTTCAATACACAGTAAAATGTTCCTTTTTAGAATTACGAACTAAGAAGATACAGTTAACATTTTGGAACTATTTTGGGGCCAAACAAATCTGTTTGCCCACCACAATGGGGGTACAAGATGTGGAGAGCAGTTCTGCTGGTTTCGTAGTTTTTTCAGGCACATTTGATTGTGGGGTTTGAGGCATTTGTGTGATCCTTGTATGAAGATGAAGAGTGAAATAAAATCAAGGCGTAAATGTGTTTACCTGGACGATGTTGTTCGCGCAAGACCTCCTGTCAGATAAAGAGAAACAGACATCAGCTGGATGACTATTATATGTATTTAGCACTGCTTGGATCAGACTGGTTTCACGGTCTGTGCATCCCTTTGAATGGTGAAACTGAAATTGCAATTTTCAATAGCTTTTATGCGCTGGTCCACTCGAGCGGTGCCACATTTGGATGAGACGCAGCATTTTCCGAGGTCATGCTTTTCAATCTGGCCTCCTGTTTGTTTAGAGGTAATTAGATGCCCCACAGGTCATTTAATTAGTATTCAAACTTTATAACCTTCAGCTCTGCAATTGCCAATACAAGTATAGGCAGTGTTCTAGGAAATGTAGAAAAAGGGCTGCAGCTCTCACTGAAAGATCATTTATGTCGGAAATTCTGATTGAGTATGAAAACAACCAGTAATGCAATAATATAAAAGGGTATGTTTTCTTTAAACATGCATGGCGGGCACATCATGATTTATCATATTTTTGGACTTTGGAAATTCTGTTTCTGTAGTAGTATTTCTTGAAGCCCCTGAAAATGGTTTCAAATCTTGAAGCCATTTTAATTGCTATTTTATTAATAACACTATGAAAACAATGTGATGATGTGAAAGGGCTTGAGATAAATCTGCTGTTTCCCTCAGCTTTACAAAGTTTCAGCTCATTGTCTAGCTGTCTGGACCTTTACACAACTGTGTTGATAAAAGTGGGGGGTTGAGATTTTGACAGAAAAAAGAAGCAGATCTTTTCTTCAGGAGTTGGCAGAGACCAAAAACAAAAAAATCAGTTATTGCAGGTTCAAGTATTTCTGTTAAATAAGACATTCATTCTGTTGAACTGCTTCATCAGGACTGTGTGGCTGTGGTTTGATAACATTTTATTGACAGTGGTTTGATAACATGAGCAAACAAACTCTCAGCTCTCATCACACTTTGATTCAAATGTTGCTTAATCCCAAATGCTGCACTGAGATGCCACCTTTTTCCAACAAAGCCCCGCCTACTTCTAATCAATAAGAAATGCACATACAAAAACAAACAAAAAAACCCCAAACAAACATAAAACAGAGAAATCTCGCATATGAAATACCCAAAGCTGCTTTCACTTTGGCAAAAAAAAAAAAAAAGTGTCCTTATACAGTCATGTAGTGTGTTGGTTCCATGGTGTAATGGTTAGCACTCTGGACTTTGAATCCAGTGATCCGAGTTCAAATCTCGGTGGAACCTACTTTAGCCAAAGACTCTGGAGGCATTCAAACTCAAAAAAAGTATCCCTTCATCTGTTGGTCAATTAACCAGTTTATCTCCGAGGAGTTGTTTGATAATCCAACTGCGTATCTGTGAGTTTATTTTGGGGTGGCTGTAGTTTAGGAGTTCCACCATTTGGAAGGTTGGCGGTTTGATCCCTGCAGTCAAGTGTCGAAGTATCCTTGGGCGAGATAGAAGAATTGTGGAACCCCACAGCTCAAAGTAAGACGCTGATGGAGAAAGGCCTTTAAGTCTGACATTTTGCCCTTCAACAGTCTGACAGTGAAGCAAAAGCATAAAGAATGGGGGGGTCTACATGGCTCCCAGACATATTCAAACTGGGCTTACTGCTACATGATGACATACTGGAATGAAAATGAAAGTGAGAAGGTCACAGAATCAAACAGTGACTGGCTCTCGAATACATTCTTACAGTCATTGCACCCCACTGCATGTGTGTATTATGTGAATATTATGTGATAATATGTCAACAGGTAAAACATTGACTTACATCTTGTTTCGATACCAACTGCTTTTACGTCTTGCATTAGATATGGTGACGCAAAGCTTTAAAAAAAAAAAAGAAAAGCCATTCCTTTACTGCAGGCGTGAGAGAATAATTTGGTCACAGAACAGTGGGGTTCTTCTTTTAATGAGGTCTTGGGTGTACGAGTTGCGTGAGGTGAACAGGGTAAACCGCGAGGATGAAAGAGAAAGAGAGGAAGCCCGGCTGCTCTGACCTGTGAGTCTAATTAGTGACTGTGTGATCTCCAGCATCAGTTCAGGTTGGCTCTAATGCTGCGATACACACAGTTTACAATGCTGAGGAGTAGAGAATTATACATTTTCCCCCTGAATGTAACTGCCCATTATCCACTATTTGCCCTCAACCCATCACCATCTGCAGGCGAGTGACAGAAAAATGGAAGTTTTCCTATTAAAATTCAGCCTCTGGTCAGACTCACAGAGAGTGCATCTCTATCACCATCAGTGCTAATATATCCCCATTGACACACCAAGTCCCCAGTGTCCACACCATAGACTGTATAAAATATGGACGTAGTGTCCATGACGTCACCCATAGGTTTCTGAAGAGCAAAAATGAAGCAAATCGTAGTGCGTAGCCATCTTGGTAGCCTACCTCCGGTTACTCCAAATATGGACAAAGAGGTGGAGCGAGGGCGGAGCTGAGGCGGGTCCTATGGGCCGGCTGAAGGAACACTATTGGCTGAAAAAAGCCGCTTTATTGGAAATAATCAAACTAGCTACGGCTAACCAGCTAGGTTAAATGCTAAATATCGTTGCTAGCCGGCTAACCCCATGACGATCTCTTTCCCAAACTCAGTGACTAGAATTAGCCGGGGTGACGCCCTTTAGACCGTCAGTGTCTAGTTGTCAATCAAAGTGGCGCCACTTAGATTGACAGCTATGAATTGTGCATAATGATGTATGCTGTATATTTTAAACAAACGCCTTATAAAAAAATTCGCCCCCCCCCCAGAGTTGTCATGGAGTAGAAAAACAGCTTATGAGACTAGAGCCATGTTTTGAACCAGGCTGTAAATATGTTTTTTTTCTGTCGTAAAATCGGACATTTTAACATGGGGCTCAAATGTAATTGACTCCCTTCTGCAGTCTGCTCTAGTGGTTATTCGAGGAAATGCAGCTTTTTTGCACTTCTGCATTGGCTTCATTTTTCAGCGCCGGAGGTTGCCGCTTGGCCCCCACACCAAGCTCCTTCTCCTTTGGTCCTGCCTTCCTGGCGTTTACACTAAGTATTTCTGAAAGGGGCCAGTAATGGGCCCCTCCTGCTCTGTAGCACCTGCTGTAGCACTACCCAAGTGGTTCACTGCATTATTGTGTGTAAACACTATATGTGAATGCTCTCCCAGATATCCCCTACATTTCTCTGTAACTACCTCCTGATGGGCAGTAAAAGCTTCACAAAGCTGTAAAGGCACTGACTGACTAATAGTTTCATAACCAAACTCTGACTCTGCTGTGCTTTCACATCTTAGCTCTGCTTTTTTGTTGTTGTTGATCTTCACTCTAAACCTTTCACAGGAGATTTGGGCTATATTAGACAATGAAACATGTTGGTTTTATTTGTGCCTGAAGGGCTGACTCTCACATTGCACCATCAGCCTGCTGGCTTCGCTTCTAACATCTCAGTGCACTCTTCTCTCAGCCTAAGCTTAGAAGTGATTGAATGAGTGCCTCCCACCCACTCACAGGAGGCTGAGAGCAGGAGGAACCAAAAACTACATGTCTTACTTCACTGTTTTTATTCATTCATATTTCATCATGAACACTGATTCAAACCTTCATAGGGCACTCACTGAAATACTTTGAAATTCAAAAATTTAACCTTAAAGTGTTATTGGAGGACATGAGAAAACTTTATTTCTGCTGTGTTTTCGCTTTTGTAAATGCTGTGGAAATTACCAAAAATAGTCTCTTGCCCTATAAAGGGTTAAGTGACATTTGATGTTAAATGATTGATTTTTACATTTTTCAATACACCGTAAAATGTTCCTTTTTTTTTTTTAGAATTACAAACTAAGAAGATACAGTTAACATGACACACACAAATTAATTCAGTAGTTATTCTGCCAGTTTTTCAGGGCAGTTATTCCTTTATTTCAAGTTTAATATGTGTTTAAATGTCTGCCTCCAGCAGCAGATAAATCTGTCTTAAACTGACCTGCCCTCAGTAACATCATTGGTTGGTAAAAATGTTCATTAGGATCTGCAACCTTTACATGGTCAAAGGCAATCTGAGTTTGTTTTTTCTCTTGTCTAACTCTTGTCTGCATTGATTCACTTGGTCCTGTAAAGGTCCTAAGCACCGCACAGCTACTCTTCCATTCGATCAATTATTTTTTGTCTAGTATTGTAGATACAATGGTTTGACTTGCGTAACCTGAAATAACAGTTTCTCCTTTTTTTACACGCCTCGGCAGTGGAAGTGTCCCTGCAGACATTCTGAGAAAAGCTGCAGTTGAAGTCAGGCAGGGAAAATCAGTGAGATCAGTCGCCAAGGCCCATCTGTCACGTCACATTGTGCCGATAATGTAAAGCCTCAAAGAAAGTGAAAGAAGAGGGTTCAAGTGAGCAGCTCCATGTAGGAACTCTTGACTGACTATATGAAGGTTAAAGTTGATCTGTACTGTGGGTTAACCACTTGAGATGTAAAATTAAAAAAAATTGAATGTTAAAAGAAAATATTTAACTCCATAATTGTCCCCATTATGAAGAGTTAAAGATCACTGATTAACAGCTTTTCTACAGCTTGTTAGACGCCGACCGCCCTGAGGGGTCGTACATCATTCACGTGGGACAACATGTTTACTGATTTGCTTTTAGGTCAGCAAGTTTGAATATCAGTTGGCAGTGAACAATGATTGCAAACACCCCCAGTCGTGGGTTGAGAAATCAATGGCTGGCTTTTTTTTTCCAGCTTCATGAAACATTAAATCTCCATCAGTCCATCAGAAGTGCCAGTCAACTTCTTCATTTCAGGCCACAATTCTCAATCGTCCGAATGTGGAAAGATTTTTCAAGAAGCTCGGACGCGTAATAGAGAAGTACAGCTTTAACGGGAATGATATTTGGAATATATTTAGTAAGCTGGTGCAAGGTCATAAGGAGAAAGGTGTGTCCCTTGCAGCTGTGATCTTCCCATGTAAAAGATATACGAACCACTTCCTGTGTGATGTAGGTGTTGGGTGTGTTACTGGCGGGAGGATTTCATTAGAGGTGTGCGATACTGCAAGATTTGGTATCGATCCAATACCAAGTAAATACAGGGCCAGTATCGCCGATACCGATACCAATACCGATACTTTTAATATTTAAGGTTGATGTACCATCACACTGCTGACCCTCAGGTGTTTTTGTGGTTTTTCCTTGGGATTATTTTATTAAAACCAAGGACAGAATTTGGGCAAAGTTTAAAGGCAACTGTAAAATACTTTATTATCAAAAACAGAAGCAATAGAGCAGTAAGTAAAAAATATTCCCCCAAACATTGTTATGTGTGCATTTTTTTCATTAAAAAAACAAGGTGAAAAAAATTATTCAATGAGAGCAAATTAAAATCTTTTTAGAGGTAGAGTGTTGAGAAACTACAATACAAATATAGAATTAAATCCCCCCCCCCCTTCAGTGCACTTCTTTTCTGGATTTTTCTCAATCCGCACAAGCACATGCAAGAGCAAAACTGACATTGATGCGATAGCGATACCAACTTGTTATCGATACTATCGATATTTGGATCGATCCGCCCATCTCTAGATTTCATCATCTTCCTGAAACAGTTTGTCAAGCGTGCAAAGGTCAGTCCTGAGAGGAAGGTGTTATTATTGGACAAACACAGTTGTCATCTTTCAGTGAAGACAATCACTTAATGCAAAGACAATGGGACAGTGCTCCTTTCTTTCATATACTACGGACTGTAGCATCTGTGGTCCGTGTAGCAAGACGATAAACACAGCCAGTGATGCATGGACGAGAATGAATCCTGCCACTGACCAAGCCTGGCCAGGACTCCATTTCAACCAGGAGAGACGAGAACAAATGACATTGATGAAGATATTGATATCGAAACTTGACGGAGAGTCTTTGGCGTTTTGGACTCTGGGGGGAGACGTCTTGATTGATGATTTACTATCTGAGCCGGCGCCGGATAAACTCCCCAGAGTCCTGACACTGGTGGCGGCAACTGAAGACTGCGAAGCTGGATGGATGGAGGGGGGGCACAAATCACCAGCATGAAAGAGCAAGGGCAGAGGAAGATTGTATTTTAAAATGAGAGCACGAAGATGATAGGCTAACGATGAGGTTGTGACACCGTGCTATTGGATGGGGGAGATCAGCTGATGAGACAACTGAAATGAGCGTGAGCATGTGCAGTAGGAAACATGAGAAACAACTGAGATGTCTTCCTGGCTGAAATTCCTGGCTGGTTTTATCACAGATACCAAGTCACAGATCACCCTGAGCCATCTACCTCCCCCCCAGCTGATCAGTGGGCTCCAGTCTCCTTTCCAGTTGACCAGGCAGGCCAAGCCTCATCTCAGACTTACTTGACCCATCAGGAAGAGGAGGACAAAGGAAGACTCCCGATGGGAAGAGGAAGAAGAGACTATCAGGAATTCTGACAAAGACAAGCCAGAAAAATGGTCAAAATAGAGGCTAAACCTTCTGTCTGGAAAGGGACGAAAAGAGGAAAACAAAGCAAACAAGCAAAAGGCAGAAGACCAGTGCATGAAACACTTTGCAAACTCAAGGCCAAAAGGAGTATTGGTCAAATGTGTACGTCAGTTCTGGGTCAACAACGCCTGCACCTCAGGGGCCGCCATCTATATCTGCCACCACCATGACAGTGATTGAAGCCTTATTTGACACATGTCCATTCAGGAATACAGTACATAACACACAATCTTTTTCAGAAAACTATTTTTTCACAAATCTGTTTTTTCTCCATTCTTCAATAAATTCTTACTTGAATCGAATAGTGTGGTTCATATTTCAACAAAGTACCTCCCTCTGTTACACCTATCCCCCCACTAGTGTTGCAGCGCCCCCCTGTAGTGGAGTATGTTGTAACCATGGCACACTTTGTATTTGACATTGATTCACATCATCTGTGATTGTAGTCGTCCCAGTGAGCTCTATTTGTAGCAGACAAATACAAATTACAATTACAAAATTAATTAATCATTACACAATTATTATACACTTTCTCTCTCTCCTGTGTCTGGGTAGCAGAAGCACGGAGAATAGGGCCCTCAATGCAGACACCCAGGGCTGAGATAGTGCAGTTCAATGATTTATTACCTTACACCAAAATCATATGACCTTCAGGATGGTCCGACAGGCAAGGGTCGAAAACAGATAAGGCCATCAGGGAGCAAATCCAGATGGGAACAGGCCAAAACTCCTGACCATAGGTAAGATCCAAGGATCCAGGATACACAAGGAAGGGAGGAAAACTGGTGAAACTAATCAACAGTACTAAAGGTGGGAAACACACAAAGGCAAGAAGTAACTAAGTAGACCTGTGGACATACTTAAAACAGGAAATAACTAACTAAAATATTGGCTCAGAATACAACCTCCTCCTCCTCTCTCCTGCCCTCACAGCATGGCCTTGGTGCTTGCAGGCTGACAACATGAAAATGCTGCATGTGCACACAAACACCAGCATGAACATCAGTCTGTTTTTTTAGGCACCCCTCCAGTTGCCCAACACTAGTTATTATTTATTATCAAGTGTGAAGCTCAATGAGCTCAATCATTTGCAAGATACCATTAGCTGGCTAAGGTTATGAGGCTTTTTAAAAAACTGCTCACCAGGAACAGAGGCTGGTCATTAAGCTCACGCCAGCTCCTCTCCACCACTGTAGGAGTCCACCACTGCTCCTGCTGTCTTTATGAAATTCATACAAAATAAATCAATATCTTCCCCCTTTTACTGCTGTACGCTCTCAACCTATTAGAAAAATACAGGTTCACAAAAATGCCAATATTTATTTCAATGAAAACATGCAAGAATGCTAAACAGAAACTATCTATGTCAAAAAAAACCCTAAATCAATTTAAGGACATTACGCTAAAATCATGACAAATTCTACACATAAATATAAATGAAATAATAAAATCTGTAGACTAACATTCAGTTTCCCCCATGCACAGTGGGTGTGCCTCTAACGGTGAGCCAGTCTTAAAATGTTCTGCAGCTGCAATGGCCAGTTGCAGCTGAGTGTTGAAAAATGCATGGCCATTAAATTCTAATAAACTTGTAGCTCTTAGGATCTCGGATGTTAAATATAGCATATGTCTGCAAACGTCTACTCATTTTAGAGTTGAGGCTTCTTTTCCGGCCTCCCACTGGAAGAAAAGCAGTCAAAAGCATCAGTTGCTGTTCACATACTTTTACATGCAAGCCTTTAATTGGGATGTTGTTATTTGCCAGACTTCTTTTCATTTTTGATTTTAATGAGGCAACGGAAATTCATGTCCCAGTGAAAAGCTGTTTGTTCATTTATTAAAAACCGTAAAATAAATAATTATGTTTTCAACACTCATTTATAAAGACATCATATGTATGCAAAAAAATTAAATACAAATATTGTGCCTTGTATTTACTTTTATTTATTTCTTTGATTACTGATTTGTTTTCAATAGAGCATTTTAAATCATCCGTACAAAAAGTCTGGGAAAGAAGAAATGTGATTACTGACCTGCAGCATATCTGCAATTTTTGAACAGCTTACTAAGGTGCATATTTGACCACACTCAAACAGAAGATTTCATACCTGACCTGAGGCCTGTCCTATGAAGCGAGGTAACTTCGTGATTAACCCGTACTACGAAGGTGGATAGGTTTTACTGGAGGTGTGTTGTGATGGCAATTTACCCTGCGTATCTAAACTGCTCAGAGCAGTTTCTGTTCGTGGTTAACTCGAGGTTAGTCTGTGTAAGCCCCGCCCATCCACTACAATTGGTTGAGAAAATTGACTTGAATTTGGAAGAGCCAGTGAATATCGGCACGCGGATTACGAGCGGGTAAGATATGGATTTCAGTGTCTCTAACAGCTTCTGGGTCCGGAATTCTCCGTAGTTGGACACACAGTGTACAAGTGAAGGTACACAACACATCTGTCCTCAGTGTTAATGATAAGGACGATTAATACACACCTTGATAGAATATTTGTAAAAAACAAATAAAATAAGAGACCAAATGACAAAAAGACACATGAATTAACTAATTAACTAATGAATTACCCGTGTCTGCAGCCACAGTAAATTCAAGAACTCTTCATATCCTGACATTATCAAAGTGCTTTCTTCCGTGAAAATCATGGAGCACGAATCATCACGTAGAAACGCACGGACTCAGATTAAGTTAACATGGACTCAACAAACCAACACCTTCACCACTGTCGTAGTACCGATTAACTCCAGCTGAGGCACTCAGTCAACCCACGACTTGCCTTGGTAACCCTGAGTTAAATCGGAGTAGGTTAAACTTCGTAGTACAGCCCTCTGGTTTCTCATGTGCATGGAAACGTATTGATTGTGTTTACAGGAAATGACACTGGTGGAGGTGAGGAATGAATATAGGTTTGCTTTTAACACAAGGATGTAGAGGGAAATTTAGACCTATTACTATTCAGATCCTTGATAATGAATAATCTGTTGTGTGAACTAGCTGCCTGATCTGCAGTGTGCCGCCTGTGACCTCTATCCTTCTTATTATCTCAACAAAAGAGAGGATAATCGTGTTCTCAAAACTCCGTAACTTTTCAGCCTCATGTCAAACAAATGAGACTTGCAGCTTCTCAGACTGAAACCCAAGGCCAGCCTTCAGACAATGACGATGACGTTCACCAGCGACCACCTCTGCTTCCTGTTATGAAATGCTCTTCATTTGCTACCTTTGTTTTAACTTATCTTTGGTGGTAAGATAATTCAAGAGTTTTGTCTTTCATAACTGAGCTGCTGGTAAATAAAAAAAATGGGTCTCGAATATAAAATGCAACAAAAAAAGAAGACCATTTTATTTGGCATGCTTTTGAAGTGACACGCTCATCTATGACAAGGAACAACCGATAATTTCATTGACTAATCGTAGCATTACTCCCATCACCTCATTAACGCAGTCATTCAGTGTGAGGTTACAGATCATCACATCACATTCACAAACTGTGAAAGCATGCAGTTAAGTAAATGTCTGCAACATGAATGGATTTTTTTTTTTTTTTTTTTTTACTTTAAAATGCTAAAAATAATCCTCTGCTATTAAACACAATTTTCACAGGCAGAGTAATAACTGCGTGTGGTCAGAGTCAGAAGGACATGAAGGCATTGGACAGATTATTGTAAACTTATGGCTTCCTCAGATAATTTACTTCTCCTTTTATGGCAGTAATTTTTCATATTTATAACTTGGCAGATCTTTTATATCAGTCTGGATTCTGAAGCTAAGTTACAACCAACTTATGCTCGAATACACTTGATGTGATGCTTCCAGTCTTTTGTGTTGAGTTCTGACAGTGGAACGACCTTTATGTCAGTTTGAAATCTTTAAAGTTTTCATGAAAAACGGGAAGCGTGTAAGAGTTTGATGATGATGAATTTGACAGGTGTCTCTCCTGTGTTGCAGTACATTAAAGCTTTCTACAATAAGACGTGGATTGAGAGATATGGGGATCCCATCGCAGCAGAGACGGCCACCCTCCTCTGGTCCGTCACCGTGTCCATATTCGCCATCGGCGGCCTTCTCGGAGCGCTCTCCGTCTCGTCAATCATCAGAGCGCAGGGACGGTGAGTCGTTTAACACACTCCTACTTTATCAGCCATGGGATCAGAATCATAAAAATACATCAGCAGATTAGAAATTTGAGTTCAAGGCTTTGGAAAACTTTGCTTGTACTGAACGCGGTGGCTGACATTATTTCCCTGTTTGCCATCACTGGATGTTTGCATGAATCATGAAGCTCACACAGATCATTAAAAAATAAACAGTCTCACAGACCACTTACACACATACACACATATAGCTGAACACACAAAGTAGCCTATATTAATATTTTTATTGTATATGGCACTTGCAGCACATGCAGTATCTGACACTTTCTCTCTGCAGTTCATGAAAATAATATTATAAATATTACAAATTAAGCTATATATAGTAGATATAGACTTTAAATACAGTAGATTACCAACTTCTGATCAATCCATATCAATTTCAGACTTAAAATAATGTACAGTTTTAAGCCCCACCCATTTCCGCTTCCACTTCCTGTTTAGGCACCGCCCACTCCGACTACAGATACGGATACAGATAATTTAGAAGGTTGAACAGATACAGATACAGATATTGGTGTACTCGCTCATCCCTACTTTTGATATCATTAAACTGACTTCACAATGTTAACCAGCTCTGGCACTGTTACACCGAAAGAAGCTGCCTATTAACTGACCATATGATTGAAAATGAGCGATCCCAACAAGGACAAAAGTATTGCATTTACACAAGAGTTAAACAGATTTACAGACAAATATAAGCACTTTACTTTTAGTTAGATCAGAGAGACACAAAACTCTTGCATTGAAACTCTTTAGACTTTAGAACAGGACTTCTGACAAACAACAGGAAGCTCACCCACCACACATTTTCTACTATGCATTGCAATTGTTTAAGCTGTGTTACATTTTTATATCGTCTCTTTCACTTTTGCTCTTCCTGGCTCGTTGCAAAAACATGGCAAGATTTAGCTTCATCCCAGTATGTGACAAGCTGCACATGCATTTTTCATTGCCTGACTGAAACTGCAGTGCTCAATCTGTCGGAGCTTAGGAGACAATGCTGCTGTTCCCTCAGTCAGGCTCTCGGTTCTCACTGTCTTTCATTACCCTCCACACTGTGTGGACCCTCTTCCTCCTCTCTCGAACATTCTCTAAATCACTGCTTGCGACTGTCAGCACAGTGTAGGAAATATAGGAGTTCACAATATGGGCACTTCCCATTATACAGCAGAGGAAGAAAGAGCCAGAGCGACTTTTCTCAAGGGGGTTCGGTAGCATAATTTACTTTGGTGGATTTACCATTGGCTTCTACTACAGAACAACAGATGCTGCAGGAGGAGATACATGCTAGAAGAAAGACTTAAAATCAGTATAGCTGCTCTGGAAAAAAAAAAGTGTGAATCTGAGGATGTTCATGTGTTAGATGAGACGGGCAGGGACATGCTTCCAGAGGAATTCAATTAACTGATTGAAATCAGCTTTAAGTCATACAGAAGTAAAGAGATGATTATAGACAGGACACTATTAAATATGGACTTTACCTTAGTTATCTATGACTATGACTTTTTCTAGTTATGTTTAAATCTCTCTTTTTCCAAAAAAATTTTTAATTAAAAAAATCCAGTCCTTCATGAATGTCCTTTTTTTGTTTTGCCATGTGGGAAATAGCTGTACTTTGCTACATTGAACACAGAGCCAGAGGACATATTTCTATAATAGTTTTCATATTTTATTTTCAATTTCCTGTTTTCTATTCTAAATACTTTTACACCATAAAACCCAGTTAAAGTCCTTGTATATAAAAACCTTCTTGGCAATTTATGTGATTCTCTGCTTCTGTTTTGTGTTTTTGTCCTTGCATTTCCTACTGGTTTATAGGATATTTCACAAATTTCCGTGCACCAGTCAGAATTTAGCAACATTTCAATCGACAGCTGATGGCAGTTGCGAGGTGGATTGCTAACTTTGCTGCCAATCAAATGTGACTAAACCACATCCACTTGTAACCACTGGTGAATGTGGGGGAAATGGTAGGACCCAGATGCAGACTAACTGGTGCTGATCAATGATTTATTGTCGCAGTGTAGGTGTATAAAGGCAGACAGGCTGACTCAGGTGTGAGTGCAGAGATGTAGTCAGGGTAAAGTTCAGGGTCTGGTGGTTTGAAGGCAAAGGTACACAGCACATGGCTCGTTTGACAATCTGCCATTTGAGGAAAAGGAGCTGGTATATGTGCTGTGGGTTGATCAGGGAAAGTGGGAACAGCTGAGAGTTTAGGTGGGGGAAGGAGGGAGGGAGGAGGAGAGTCAGGTTACAAGGACAGGTGGGAAAGTCTGAGGGCACCTGGTGGGTGGGTGGAGCATGGCAATGATGGCAAGGAAGAAAGGGAATCAAAGATTTGAGTGGAGGGAAGGGCAGAGAGGAGCTTATGAGGCATATTAAACTCTTAATAGATAATTGCTAAGGATGCCCCCAGTCACAAATAAATGTTTTTTCAGTTTTAAAAGTCCATCAATTTTTTGTGTCATTTACATTTATTAGGGCCCGAGCACACTAAGTGTGAAGGACCCTATTGTAACCCTTAGGAGAATTATTTTTCTCACCCCACTTTAAACCCAAATTTCGGGCATTCTGCTCGAGATAAACGCGACCGCGGGGTCTGCGCAAAAATACGTGCTCCATAGCGGCCCCTAGGGGCCTAAAACTGCGGCACGTCCGGCTACTTTGAGGTACGAGCCCGAAAATTGGCGTGCACAAAAAGCATTGCAAGCCCTACGAAAAAGTCCAGGGGACCAGCGTCAATTCCGAACAGGAAGTTCGCAAATTAGCATTGAACGTCGCGTTTAAGCGATTTGCACGCTACGTATTTGAACGAACTCGCCCGAGGGTTTTAATCGGATCGACTCCAAATTTGGAGGGTGCGTATGAGACACATTGACGATTAAAGGCTATTAAAAGAATTTGCGTAGGTAAATGGGCGTGGCCACAAACCACGCCCAAAAAACGCAAAATTTTCACAACCTCCGGACATGCACGAAATTTTATGGGCATAAACCCCAGACGGAGACCGTCCCCAACATGTAAATTATAATCCGGCATTTTCGAACAGGAAATTCGCAAATTAACGTTGAAATTCCGATTTTTGCGATTTTCAGGCTAGCATTTGAACGAACTCGTCCTAGGGTTTAAATCGGATCGGCTCCAAATTCGGAGGATGTGTAGGAGACAAGTTGATGATTAAAAGTTATTTAAAGAATTTGCGTGCGTCAATGGGCGTGGCCACAAACCACGCCCAAAAATCGTGAATTTTTCACAACCTCCGACATGCACGAAATTTGAAAGGCATAACCCCCAGCCCGAGACCGTTGCGTAAGTCAAAGGGCGTGGCCGCGAGGGCCTGATCATCGCCGCTTGCAGCTTTAATTTTATTTATTTTTAATTAATGAAACATTTGCTTATGTTGTGATCAGAACCAGGAAAGAGGAAAATCTAGAAAATATAGATCTAGAATCAGCATCATCCCATCTGAACTGCTGATCCTATAAAGTACAAGCAGGAATGAAAGTTGATATTTAACCACTCTTTGGGTTATAATGTCTTTTGTTTTTGAAAGAAAAATGACACTGGATTTTTTTGTGCTGTCACAAGATGAAGTTACACGGTGCTGATACGTATATTGTAATCATTTGCTTCAGTCTGAGCAGCAGTGGTTTGACAACTTACTCTCCGCTGTGAGATCCAATCTCCTCTGTCAGCGAGATGAGGTTTCGGCCGAGCTGTACGCCCTTCACCCCCCCCCCCCCCCCACAGGGACAGACTCCATCACTGACAAAATCACCTCAGCTCTCTGAAATACTACACATTCAAAAGAATCTATTATCCACTAATGGTGAGGTTGTCGCTCCTTGAGCAGAGAAAGACTTATGAAGCTTTTATTCTGAGTCCTTTCAGAAAATTAAGATGCCCCT
>JBBMOC010000924.1:0-16757 GCA_037975185.1 Centropyge bicolor | reverse complement strand
TGAACGCTATTGGCTGAAAAAAGCCGCTTTATTCGAAATAATCAAACTAGCTACGGCTAACCAGCTAGGTTAAAAGCTAAATATCGTTGCTAGCTGGCTAACCCCACGACGATGTCTTTCCCAAACTCAGTGACTAGAATTAGCCGGGGTGACGCCCTTTAGACCGTCAGTGGCTAGTTGTCAATCAAAGTGGCGTCACTAAGATTGACAGCTATGAATTGTGTATAATGATGTCTTTTGTATATTTTAAACGAATGCCTTATAAAAAAAATGCCCCCCCTCCAGAGTTGTCATGGAGTAGAAAAATAGCTTATGAGACTAGAGCCATGTTTTGAACCAGGCTGTAAATATGTTTTTTTCTGTCATAAAATCGGACATTTTAACATGGCGGTCAAATGTAATTGACTCCTTTCTGCAGCCTGCTCTCGCGGTTATTTGAGGAACTGCAGCTTTTTTGCACTTCCGCATTGGCTTCATTTTTCAGCGCCGGAGGTTGCCGCTTGATATAGACACATTTTTGGTGTCCTCCTGCGTGTCTTCTTTTTTTTTCCTGTAAATTAAATAAAACAAACAAAAAAAACTAAGGGAAAAAAAAGCCTGTTTGGTGTACTTGTGCGTGTGGTACAATAATAAGTTAATGAAAGATTCCAGTTTCTCTGCATTCTCTTCTCTCTTCTCAGACAATTTGCATTCTGCACTCTTGAGGAAAAACAATTTACAAAAGCAATATATCATATTGATATTGACTGTTTTTTCTTTCTTTCAAGCCTAAACACACACAGAAGCTCTCACATACAGTGTACACACATTTCTCTCCAATCTGTGTCTTAAAATGAATTTCTCTCTCTGTAGTGGCTTTCATGTAGGAAATGAAACTTCACTGCACACCTGTATTTCATCTGCCAATTCTATTCTCTTAACTTGTTATCCCTCAGACTCTGGTGACTCAGTATGGTGGTGTGGAGGCGTTAATCCACGCCGTGCTTCGTGCTGGGGAGAAGGAGGATGTTGCTGAGCCGGCGGTCTGTGCCCTGCGTCACCTCACGTCCCGGCACCAGGATGCCGAACTGGCCCAGAATGCTGTGCGTCTGCACTATGGTATCCCGGCTGTCGTCAAGCTGCTGGGTCAGCCACACTACTGGCCTGTAGTAAAGGTGAGGGGAGGCAGTGGTTTGTATTAATATACTATTACCATGTGATAAACAAGGAAAGGAAATAATAGTGTTTATATGATGTCAAATAATCTAAAGGGAGATGATGATACAGAAGACAGTGCTTCAGTTATAGCACTGGTGCACTGAGACAAAAGCACGAGACAGTACACACACACACACACACTCACATACAGTGTGTATAGAAAGAACAGCCAGAAGTAAATACACACACTTTGATCCATATTTCCCAACATACTTCACTCCAAAAACACTTCAGTTGTGTCTGCCTCTCCCTGGAGAGACAGACAGATAAGAGAGTGAGACACTGAGAGTTTGAGAGACAAAGCTTGCTGTTTTGTTGAGAGACTAAAACTGAGAAAGAGCAAGAGACAGAGAGAGAGGACTGACCAGCTGGGTTTCAATCCAGTGAAATGAACAAAGGACGTCTCTGAGGGTTCATTAATGTACAAGAGTGCTGGAGGAAATGAACAACATGATAATAAAGCTATTTCTGGAGCCTTACGTGGGAGCCTGGAGTGTGCCGACAGAATAACTATATATACATTTATAATTAATCATTTTGGTTATTTAATTTGAGAAAACCATTATTATTACATTTGCTGTATAATAATTTATGCCTCTGTCGCATTCTTCATCTGTCCCTCCCACACGTGATTCAGAAGAATACAAAACCTGACGATTGCTTGCTTTACTAGTCAATAAAGAAGCAGCACGTTTCATTTTAAATTTAAAAGGTACAACCAGTACATTTTGGAATTTTTTGCATTAAGAAGAAAAAAGTTTCACAGAGTCAAAAATTCTGCCATAGCACTTTCAGCAGGTTACTGTTGGTTAAACAGGAGGCAACTCTTTAACATCATTTACTCCATTTACTATCATCTTGGATTTTGCACCTTACTAAATGATTAAGTAATTCAGTCAGTCATCAATGTCCAAAGGTGGATTTGGTGGACTTATTTGTTTGGTCTGTTTGACATGGCTTCTCTCCACTGTGCAGGTCTCTGCAGAGTGTACATCAGAACTGGTTACAGTGTGAGGCAAATGGCTTTTTGATATCTGCTAATGTTGACCATATTTCACACTGCTAGAAGAGGAAAACAAAGAAATGCTCATGGCTACATTTAATGAACCAACTAATGGCTTCACAACCACAACAGAGAGCAGCAAACAGCAGAGACAGCATGGTGGACATTTTTAGAAAGCCATGGTGGGCAGATAAACACTCCTTAAAGCCATTATTCATCCATTATTCAACAAAGCCATTTCAATTTTAATGTTTTCTGGAGAAAACAGGAAAGGTTGCAGCTTCCATCCAATTCTTGTAAAGGATTATAACATATTGTGAAGAAAATACCACAGACCAGCTCTTTGTGCTTCCTCTGTGACGGTGTGGTTTCCTATGGAAGAGTATAGTGGGTTTGCATGTGGAGCTAATAGCTACTGGCTATTTGTCGACATGTTTTGTTGGTTCCTTGCTTTCGCAGCTTTTTGTGTGTGTTGGCAACAATTTTTTATGTGTTGTTTTGGAGTGGCATTTTATTCCCTGTCTTCTAAAATGCTACAATTATACTTATGTTAACTATGTTCCAATTTCCTTCGACTTATGATGTTCTACGGAAAATTAAATGCATATCAATATAATAATGAAATATAGTGGCATTAATCAGGCTCCGAGCAGATTGAAAAAAAAATCTCAAAATTTGACATTTTTAGAGCGGAACACCAGATGACTTTGACTTTGACTTTATCTATCTATCTATCTAGATAGATAGATAGATAGATATTCATTAGGCCGTTATCTTATCTCTCAGGTTGCAATATTTACATTTGCTGCTTACTGACATGACTATGCTCTATGTATTGTCAAATACTTTGGTGAAATTTGATCAAATATTTGGTCAAATAGAAAATGTTACATACAGTACAAATCACTGTACACATCTTCTCTCCAGACTGAATTTGAACAAGTGATCTTTCTGTTTTTACTGGGTATGTGTTTGGATAACTAGACCACACAGCTGCCACTGACAGCTGTTGAGACCTTATATCAACCTTATTTATCTATTGTATCAATCCCCTCATCTTATCTCATCGCTTCCTGCAGGTTCTTGTGTCACTGGATCTGCAGAGTCCGGACTCATGTTTACAAGCCTCTGACTGACAATGTGTCTCCGTTCAATACTGTTGTTCGCTATCGATACGCCTGTGGATTATATTGCTGCTTGCCATACCCCAACCCCCCTCTCTCTTTCTCTCTCTCTCTCTGTCTCTCTCTCTGTCCCTCTCTCTCTCTCTCTGTCTCTGTCTCAACCCAACCAGTCGCGGCAGATGGCTGCCCATCACTGAGCCTAGTTCTGTCCGAGGTTTCTGCCTGTTAAAAGGAAGTTTTTCCTCGCCACTGTCGCATCAAATGCTTGCTCTTGATGGGAACTGTTGGGTCTCTGTATGTTGTCGGGTCTCTTGACCTGCTCTGTATGTAAAGTGCCTTGAGATAACTGTTGTTGTCATTTGGCGCTATACAAATAAAATTGAATTGAATCTAGTGCTTGAGCAGGTCAGAGAAAAGTTATTCTGAAAAGAGAGGGAGGTGCAGTGTTGATCCTATTCACTCCCATGCATGCACACCACCTGGCTGAGTGTACAGGGTAAAGTCTCTTCCCTTCTAATTTTTATTTTAAGATCACAACAGGCTTCTTTCAGAAAGTTCTTGATTTCAAAGTTGGCTATATGCTGGACTTCATCACATTCTGTGCCGCTTAGAATGCAGCTGAGCTGGGCTCAGTATGGTCCCACCAGTCAGGCATCAGAGACCAGAAAAGAGAGCATGTGATCCCTGGGTTTCTCATTGTTTTATAGTCTTGTGTAAAAAAGGGTGATGGTGTCCACTGTCATCGGCCTCTCCTCTCGTTCTGCACCTCTCCTGTCTCTAACTTCTTTCTACAGAATTAGCAAAGGTTGTCATGCATCAAATGCTGCATGTTTTAAAGCATGACACATTCTGCTGATCAGTGACACCAATGACATTATGTATGAGTTAACAGGATACTATGCACTTTGTGATATGTGAGTAATTAATAGTGTTTAAATCCCATAAAGGGCAATAATGTCACAATATCATAAATACCTGTATATGTATGCACATACAGAAGATGTATGCCTGTATGTATGTATATGCATGTCTGTATAAGTGCTTATTACTGGTATCATATTTGAGAACACTTTAAAAGATTTAGAAGGACCACAACCTCCTGTTTCACTTACTGCTTCTCACCCTCCAATCCATCTTCCCTCCTTCTCTCTCTGTCTCTGCCTCTCACCTAACCTGGCTCTGTAAAGCTTCCCCATAAAGTTACATTGTCCATTTCTCCATCTCACATCATTAAACTCCAATACCTCAGTTCATTAATATAATCTGCCTGAGCTGGCAGGGCTGTCAGACTGAGAGAAAGAAGAGCAAATTTGTGTGTGTGTGTGTGTGTGTGTGTGTGTGTGTGTGTGTGTGTGTGCAAGTCAGAGAGGGACAATGTATACGATTTTGAGAATGTACGGGTGTGCGTCAGAGTGTTAAGTTTAAAGATTCGGAAACATTTCAAACACAAGAAGTTATAAATTGTAAAATGAAGAAATATTTAAGATTCTGCACTATTTCTAGGTCAGCAAACAAATTTAAGCAAATGCATGGCATGACTTAAAGTAGTTGAAGTATGCATTCAGTAACTCAACATGCAGCCGGTGTACACCTGCTAAATATGGCTGTGCCTCAAGTGTCCAGCAGATCATTGTTTAGTAAATAGCAATGTGATCATGTGACATGACATCGGAACTAAGTGAAAGTGTCAGAAGTTGACAAGAGGTGTCAAAGCATGGTTAGACTAAAGGTCTCTAAGGGGACAGTGCATGAACTCTAAAATGCTTTGTAGAGACTGGATCAGTTTTATCCAAAGCCTGATCAGACAGACAGAATATGACCACACCATCAGATGATCAATACATCAAGCTCAGTTCCCTGAGAGACAGAAAGGCAACTTCATACAGATGTAGATACATCTGACACCTTCAGTCAGGTCTCAGACTTTTGGACCCCACTGTACGTAAATTGTAGCATTCTTCTTTTAGACAAAAACAAGTGGTATAATTGCAATTATTGGTTCTTATACAAGGTAAGGTTGCACAGTGGAAGGAAAGTGGTAGTCCCTTCATGTTACACACACATATGAGACACATATACAGATAATGAAAATTATAATAGCCTAGAATAGGATAAAATATTGAATAAAATAAAACAATATACTGTATGTATACATTTACTAATACACATAGAAGTATACACCATGGAAATAGTAGGAGTGCATTTTTTAAATTGGTGTCTGGGGGAATGTAAACAGCAACAGAAAGTGACGATAATATGGTTTTCATCTTCACATTAAAAACTTGACATCTGGGAAACATTGTCCATGAACTTTGAGTGGCTTTGAGCACCAAGCACCATTGAACCCCCCTCCCATTGTCTTGCTGGAGTCTTGATTTTTGTTGGCTCAGAACACTGTTCATCTGTCAAGGGCAATAGTTGTTGTTATGGGATGTTGTTGTGGAGCCAGGTCTCTGAAAAGATGATGGTCCCATGTTTGGCCCTTCCATTTACCTGTGACTGGACATTTGCCAGCAACAGCCTTAAGTCCACGCTGGGTTGATATGACTCACTTCCACTTACTTCCAAGTAGTTGGAAGATGCTGTAGGCAATAGGCATTGATGGACTCTAGTTCTACTGTTCTTAATCAAAACCCAACTTCCATCATTTCTGTCATAGGTAATAGGTGTGTCAGAAAAAAAAAAGTTGAAAATAACAAGTAATTAAAACAAAAATTTAGCAAAGTTTGAAGAACCAGCTGCTGCATCTGCATGCTATGTCACTGTATGAATGAACAAATGAATAAATGAGAACTGTAGATCATGGATTTCAAAAAAGATATGAGAGTTATAATTATTCCCTTATGTTTGCTTGACAAACATTGACTGCATAGTTTAAAAATGTTGCTTGTCTCTGTGTTTATCATTAATAATCATGTTTTTTTTAACTTTATTTTTCTGTACAGCACAGTTCAAGATAATTAATTCTTTACAACTGTTTTTTCCTCTTTTTTTTTCAAAAATTGAAAGAAACAGAAAAAGATTAAAAAACAAACAAAACAAACAAACAAACAAACAAAAAAAAACTTAAAAAAGTTCTTACTCCTTATTTTGCCGTGGTTAACGAAAAGGTCCATGACCTTTTTACATGCAATAATTAAGACCTTGAATAAATAGACATCTCCTTGTTCTTTTACTTTGTCCGGCATTACTCCCAAATACATGATTTTGGGGTCTTTCTGTATAATATAGTGCAAGGTTTTTCCCTGAGTCTCATTCACTTCATCCCAGAAAGGTTGTATCTTTACACATGTCCAGAAAATATGAGTGTGAGTGGCATCTCGATGGCCACACTGCCTCCAACAGTATTGTTTTGTGTCCAAATATTTACCAGTAATATGTGGTGTTAGAAAGAAACGGGATAAATTCTTCCATCCAAAAAGACACCAATTTTGAGAATTAGAAGAGGTTTGCTGTGTTTTGCACATGGAGAGCCACTCATCTTCAGACAATCTTATACTCATTTCTATTTCCCATTTAGATTTTATATAAAAAGAATTCTGGCCATTACTTTTCTGAAGCCCTTTATATAGCTTTGTGACAATCTTTGTGGGGGTTTGTTTGTATGCTCCTGTCAGGACTGTAACCACTTCATTCATCTCCGCAGATAAGTCATTTTTAATTTCTTTATTAAACAATAATAAGTCATGTTAAGATGTTGCTCAGGATTCTTCAACATATTCAACCAGGGTATTGTATAATATATGTGTTGATGTGGTATTTGCACAGCTCACCAAATTAGTACTTTAGAGGGCATAAACACACACACCCGCAGACTTCAGTGTATACAATAAATACCTGACACTTTGGGTTGTGCCGACCTGGCCCACTGGTGCCAGCCTGTAAGGAGAGCTCTGGGGCTTTGTTTACCTCTGCCTATAACTCAATTTCTAACTTACTTTCTCATCTTACTTTGAGGAATTTCAACAGGTTTTTCTGTGAGCCCCTTTTTGGTTGAACAAATAAAGCCAATCACATGATGATATTAGATTAATTAGATAAGATTTTGAATCTGTTCAGACGTAAGATTCAAGCACTTAGTTTGTGATACTTCAGTGCCGTTACAGGTTTGTCAGGATGTGGGATCATTTGATATGCAGATGCTGGGAATTATGGCTGAGGTCATGAGAATGCTTGGACCTAAAAGCAAATTTGTGGACCAGACACGACGTTTCCTCCTCATGATTTCTAAATTTCCCTGCACCAGTAATGTATTAAAATTTTTGTGGAACTTTCCCCAGATGCTTTTCATTGATGTTAATCCCCTGAAATGACTGCAAGGCTACAGACTATGCATGTAGCTCTTGAAAAGTTAGCTGTGCTCAACACTTTGCTGGTGTAGCAGTGAAACAACACTGAGCTCTCATGGAGGTCTGATACTGGAATTTGGCCCAGCTCTCTCCTCAGCAGTTAGGGAGTGCTCCATCCATGGAAAGCTTTTTGATCTTTTCCCTCTAATCCCTGTGGTTTCCTTTGATATGAAGCAACACACATGCAGTTTGCTGAAGTTCCAAACAGTAACTGGCACTGCCATTTGGTGGCACAGCATGTAAAGTTGCCTTTAAAGCTGACCCAAATAGAGAAAGGTCTTTGATCTCTGTTCTCTTCTCAGGCTACAGTTGGTCTGATCCGGAACCTAGCACTGTGCCCGGCCAATCAGGCGCCGCTGAGGGAGGCAGGTGCTATTCCACGATTGGTCAACCTGCTGCTGAAGGCTCACCAGGACACACAGAGACACGCCTCCTCCGCACAGCAGACATACCAGGTCTGGACAATGCACACGCACACACACACACACACACACACACACACACACACACACAAACACACACACACACACACACACACACACACACACACACACACTTACCACTGTAACATTCTACCATCTGCTCAGCTGTGTTCTAAAGTATGGTACCTCTGGGTTAGTCACTGAAAGTAATAGAAAGCCACACAAACAGTGCATGTCAGATATGTGATTTCAGATGTGCAGCTGATAAGCTCTTAATCTTACAAGGAGCACTTGCACTGGCCAAGTTTTGTACAGACCTGAACAGCTACACTACACTACTGAACTGAAGACAGTCTGAATCAGCACCAATTGCTTTGAAAATAATCTACAGTACAAAGTCACTGTTCCTATTGTGTCTCCAACTCAGTTAAAGGGAGACTCTCAGATCATTATTGTGGATGTTTTCTCTCTATTCAAACCTGAGAAAAGCTTGAAAATGTCCTCTTCCTTTTTTCAATACCCTGTGGTTGCTGCAAACATTGAGCTTGAAGGGGTCCAATTTGCAAATATAAGTTAAAAAATAAAAATAAGAATAATACATTAGAGCCCAAAACAATAATCTAAGAGCATCAACCAGAATGAAGATCCACAGTCTGAAAGGCAAAAGGGCCTTAAACAGGAAAGTCACCAATTACCACGACCTGGTCCATAATACAGGGTTAAAGGGTGGCAGTCCCGACTATTTCAAGTTGTCCAGGTGTTTCCCTGCACCGTTTGTTTGGAAGATGCTAACAGCTCTGGGAATAGCAGGTTGGGGGAGGCAGAAGAATGAGCCTCTTGTTGGCACTGGAACAGGCATGAGGATGCGATGTCTCATGCAAACCACACTCACAGTGGAAGTGTTAGAAGTACCATTGCAAAAGGAACTTACAATACATCAATCCAGGACCAAATGTCCTGGAAGAGAGGAGAAGCAGATGCAGGGGGACTCTAGTCAGGAAATACACCACATCACAGGAGACCTCTCAGCAGCATTTTCACTCCAAAGGCACAGGCGGGCCACCTTTAAACAGCCCCACAGGACAGAGAGAGAGACTTTGCATTAGATCAGGGAGACTTAATTAAAATTTTAATTCCTTTATTAGTCCCACAGTGGGGGAATTTCCATACAGGCTGCCACTTGTGAGGCACCAACACAGTCAAGCATGTGAGCGTATTCTGGCTGGGAATCGAACCTAGGCTGCAGCAGTGAGAGCACCAAATCCTAACCACTGGACCACCACTGGAAATCAAGACTTTTATTTAGTAGTTTGACACATGATCTGCATGATGAGCTGAAGAAAAGGAGAGAAGGGCAGAAAGTTCTCAAGGAAACTATAGAACGAGGAGGCCTAGCAAACTCAGTTCATAAAGGACCCATACAAATTTCCCAAACCTCTGTTGAGTGAAATAAAATCCCTGAGTCATAGAAAAGTGGTGGTTCTCAGAGTGAGCCATAGTGACACTTCACACAGTGAACTAACATGGAGAGAAGACGAACATCACCTGGCTAAGAGCCACAGTCATATGAAAATGACTGAAGGTTTAAGCATGTAGATGTGTCTAATTGGAAATTGACACATTGTGTTAGAGCAGTGTGATATTGATGTGGAGCTATTAAATGTCTATGAACTTTTAAAAAATAAGGAAGGATCCCAAATTATTGTAATACAGCCAATCTATTGACCTGGAGATGTCAATTTGTATGTGATTATTATTGTTATCCTAAATCTCTTTTTTGTTTCTGTGAGTTTTACAGGTTTCTTTTTACAGAGTTTTTCAAGTCAGATTCAACAAACCCACTTAATTACATAAAAAGTCTTGAATTGCTTGTCTGAACTTGATGAATGCCACCAATTCAGATTTCATTAGTAGCATAATCAGCATCCCCAAATTGTGATATAAGGCCACCTATTTCACTCCATTTGGGGTCAAGTTTCCTTCAAAAAATGTTTTTTCAAAGTGCAGAGTTTAACAACCTGCTGTCAGAAATCAGCTTACAGAAACATACTGAGCAGTGTCAGTCATGATTGTCAGGTAGGCTGGTTTATTTGTTACTCTGACAACTCTCTGCCTCTGTCTGTCTCTGTCTCAGGATGGTGTTCGTATGGAGGAAATCGTAGAGGGCTGCACAGGGGCACTTCACATTCTGGCCAGAGACCCCATAAACAGAGGCGAGATCGCCAGCATGCAAACCATACCACTGTTTGTGCAGGTACACTGACATGTATGCTACAGCATGTATATGACATGAAGATGACCAGGCTGCATAAACTACAGCAACAAGCTGACACGAGCATAAGCAATATTAACATGAGCAGCCAGGTTGTTTCTGTCTTCTTTTTTGTTTCTGTCCTACAAATATTTTGTTGTGGATACGAACAAGTGAAGAGGTTTGAAGCAAGAGGAAGTGAAGGTAGAAGCTTTCATTGGAGGAATTCTACTCTAGGTTGAAGACATTTTGCTATTCCAGGCCTGATAGTTGGGATACATAAGAATCTTTTCCAACCACTCTCATTAGTTTTCACCAAGGGTGTAGGTTTGGTTATAACTTAAGCAGGGACGTTCTTTTTATAGACAACCAATATACATAGTTGTGTATATGTTCACTTGCTCTCCTATATGGACATGTGAGCACAAATAGCTTACCTCTGCAAAACATGTTTTTTTAAGATATATAAATCTCACCAAATATCACGTTATGGGGACGGGTGGGGAAGACAGTAGTGCTGTCGAGTTGTCTAACAATGGGTGAAACTTTTATGTGCAACACCATGAATGTTTTGAGCCTGACAATGGGATGCAGCCAGGAAGGCTTTGGCCACCTTCAAGTGCAGACAATGAGAAGACATAGAAACATGTCATGCAAGCAAGTTTGTTTGAAGCACACTGAATGTTAGACAACTTCTCAGTCTCACTGTGGCAAAATATATAAAGTTTCCTGGTTGTAAACTATCTGTAAAGAGACGTCCGCAAGTAATCTGTGCTACTGAAAATACACCTCACACTCCAAGATGTTTGTTTGTTTGTGTGTGTGTGTCCAGCTGCTGTACTCATACGTGGAGAACGTGAAGCGAGTATCAGCGGGCGTCCTGTGTGAGCTGGCCCTGGACAAACAGTCTGCGGAGCTCATCGATGCAGAGGGAGCATCAGCACCCCTCATGGAGCTGCTGCACTCCAACAATGAAGGAATTGGTATGTCTTCTTTCTCCTTTTCTACTTCAGAGGCACATCTCAACTCAGAGCTAAATATGGCCCAGTATGTGCTGTTTTCTGTACAGATGTTTCAGACCAATGATAAGATAAGATCAACTTTATTGATCCCACATCAAGCAAGTTAACATGTTAAAGGGTAGTGGCTGGAAACTAACTGACAATTTCTGGAAATGTGGTTCAAATTTGCACTACATTTGGATTGAAACTTGACAACCTTACAATACATATCTTAAGCCATTGTTATCAATGTGAACCTACATACACCAGTGTGTTGGTGCGGGTGGATGTATCGCCCTGATGCAGTTAATGTTGCTGTCCTACTTTACTGTGCTGGTGACAAGGCTCAGTCAGGATTTGAACCTAAAAGCAGGACGCAGATGCAAAAAAGTTCAAAATAAAAGTCTTTATTAAACAAAGTGCAGAACTCAAAATCACTCCAACGAGATAAGTCAAAACGTGAGGAAACGAAAAATCACTCTGCTGAGGAAAACAAGTAGCAAATAAAAAGCAAGTCACTCTAGCAATGGAAAAACAAGGTAGAAAAAGAACAAGACAACGTGGAAGCAAAAGCAGGTATACTTGACATGAGACGCATGGATACAAGGCACAAGTTGACGGACACGGCAGACAGACGGCAAACTGGCACAGGACAGGGGAAGACGCGGACATTAAATACACAAGGTAGGGAATCAGGTGGAAACAATCAGGGCGGGGCAGACAATCACACCGGCGGGAAACACAGAAGGAAGTGCAAGCAACCTGAAACGAGAAGGGAAACAGTTACCAAAATAAAACAGGAAGAGACAGGACAACATGAGACAAGACATAACTGCAAAAATAATTTAACGTTTTTTCCTGGTTATGACAGCTGGCTCTTTACAAAAGCAGCATTTTATTGAGAATTCCCTTGGTCCATACTACCAGCTGTCATACACCATGTTGATTGAGACACTGAATGCACTTTTTTTCTGAGGTGACATTTTTTAAAAAGCTACAGCATCCGACTGTCTTGGGAAATTAATGAGCTAATTATCTATAACGTATAAAGCATCTATAAAAATGATCGATTGCAAAATAGCATGGAGGATTGGTTTGCTTGAGAAGACAAATTTTTCTCATAAATCTCCCCCTGAATTGTATTATTTTTACGCAGCAAATTGCATTGCAGCAAGCATTTTCCCACTTTGATTATATTTTTTGCCAAAAAAATTTGAAATATGAACACAAACAGCCCTAATAAATATCATGTTGGTGAGATCATATAATTGTGAATTCTTGGAGGAAGTGACTGCCATGGTTCTGGGTTGAGTTGTTATTATAATTATTTAGTTATTTCTCATTATATTTTGATAGAGCATGTCCTTGTGTCCTTCCCAGTGTGACTCCTCATTTTCTCCCAGTGTTGGTTTGTATTTGTGTGTCACTGGTCCTGCCTTGTTTTTGGCCTGTTTGTACTTGGATGTGTTTGTCTGTTTGGGCTGCTTTTTCTGTTTTTGACCCTTGCCTGCCTGACAAATGAGCAAGTCTTTTGATTCTGTTAATATAAAATTGAACTGATCTAAAATCTTACATTGGTGTTTACATTTTGGGTCCTATTCCCTGTTTACCAGCTACTTATCTTGCACATTGCAGCACTGGCTATTCATGTCTTTGGTAACATGACCATTCGTGCTTCAAAGGGGACAAATACATTTCTGGCTTTTTCCCTTAAGTTTTCTTTGTAACTGACTGTGATGTTGCTGTCTACCTGCAGCTACCTACGCTGCAGCAGTGCTGTTCCGAATTTCCGAGGACAAGAGCTCAGACTACAGGAAGAGAGTGTCAGTGGAGCTGACACACTCGCTCTTCAAACACGACCCTGCCGCCTGGGAAATGGTAATAACCCTGTGTGTGTAGATGTAGAGGTGTTGCCATGACACTAAAAGTTAATTTTATCACCACATTAAGAAGATATTTCTAAGAGTTAAATAGCATAGATTGCAATAAAAAAAGTGTCATGGCATCACCTATCACAACTTGTCTTGTTTCAAGGCTTCTCATCACAAAGAAACCAACATTCTATATGGAGTAACACAAGGTTCCTTCTTGGGTCCACTGCTGTTCAGTTTATGTGATAGCACTGGGGTCATCATCCATAGGCACAGTACAGATCTTCATTACTATGCAGATAACACCCAAGTCTATAGAGCTCTTTGCCCTGGTGACCAAAGTCCCCTTTACTCCCTTAAAAAACACATCACTGACATCAATTCATGGATGATTGAAAAATTTCATACACTTACTCATTTCTTTTACTGCACGCCCACATAGATGTATTCCGTTATTATATATAGGCTGGTTGGGGCTCTGTTGTGAATTACATGACACCACTAGTACATACACCCTAATCATGACCTTTTGCTTTGCCCTACAAATGATTAAATTCTGTGTTCTCCAGACATCCAAAGGGAGAAATGTATATTTTATTTTATTTTTTAATTCTGGATGATGGATCTTTCTGTTTATCTGTGCACATCTGTTTTAATCTGTTCCCCATCTGCGATGATATAGAGCATATTTACATCCAGCCAATCAAATCACTTTAATCAAATCATATTAGCATAAAGCATCAATGTGACCATTCTATCATGCAAACATGGTCAGAGTATTTTTTTCACCTGCCAGGCGTTGGATGTTGGATTAATATCACCACATAAAGACACATCCAGTGTTTTGACATGTGGTGGGTGATGACCTCATACTGTTCCTTTTATTGCATTTTTTGAATTTACAGCTGGAGGGATATGAACAACAGATGAATTCTCTGGGCAGATAATATGGTCAACACCTTCTAACTAGTGCTGGGCGATTAATCGTATTCACATCGTAATTGCAATGTTTAATTTGCTTGATGTGGAAAAAACATGACATCAACATGTCGGACGCTGGGAGCGAGTTTGTCCAAAAAACCACATTTGAAATAAATGTCTTTTTTTAGTTTTACCAAAAAATTGAAATTAAATCGAAAATCGACTTTTTTGTGAAAAAAAAACGGGATTATGATTTTAGTCCACATCGCACAGCTCTACTTCCAACACTGTCCAACATCTTTAACTATGTGTGAGCACCAAGCCTTATTGATGTAAACACTGAGTCTGCCTCATCTTATCTTACTGGAGTCTTGTGTTCTGTCACATAACACGGTCCATGCAACAACTTGATCTGGGTTGTGACAGAGCCAGGTCTTATTCAAGCCATTTCATTTTCCTTCAACCATACATTAGTCAAAGGAAGGCTGGGTAGTAGAATAGTCTCTTCCTGTGCAATCCCACCTCTTGTGGTGGTGTTTGGGTCAGCTGTTCTGGTTGGGTGGTCAGAAGATGTTGCGGCCAATGATCATCTCAAGGTTACCTGTACTTTATCCCTGAGTCTAATTCTGTCATAAGTACTATGTGTGTCAATAATACAACAATTAAAAAAAACAACACAAAAATGTAGAGGAGCCTGAGGGAAGCCACCACATCTGCATGTGCGACCATCACTTGGCAACCGTCTCAACAATCTGACAGACTGTTCACATATGCACACTCACACACACCCAAACATGCACACACACACACTCACACACATATGTGTCTGCAAATAAAATCACATCTGTCTGTTGTGCATCTTTTCTTATATTTACTTCTACTAAGTGTTCCTTTAGACTTGACAGACTGGTGGTGGTGAGAGATATTAATGCCACCAACAGGCCTGTCACATGCCCTTCAAGAAATCGAAACCTAAATCTTTACTGGCATGATGTTACGTTGTAACCAATGCCCAAACTAGTAATTCAAACAACTGACTCAAATTGGTGTTTTACATTTTTTTTTTAAGTAATTTAATATGGTGAAGAAAACATTTATTCCTTACATATTCTAACTGTCTAAAGCAGTGACCCAGTCCAGTCTGTGCACTGCTGGCTACTGGACCATAAAGATGTTGTGTGGAAAACAAATTAGGACCAAACTGTGTCATATTTCTGTATGTGTCTCCACCTCTGACTTCTCCCCTGTGATAAATACTTTATTGACCTGTCTGCCTTAGACAGAAACAAAGCTGTGTACAAAGTCGTTCCATATTTTCTTCATCTCTGTCTGTCTGTTTCTCTCCAGGCCCATACTGCAGTTCCCTTGGAGCCTACATACCTAGCAGATGGTGAGTACTTCTTCTACAGGGGGCTATGCCATAACATTGTTTACTTACTACAAATACACACAACAAATACACAGATTTCCCTCTGTTAGCATCTTATCCACTTAGGACACGTGACTGGTGTGATGACCTCTCACTGATGGTCACTGACAGTACTCATCTTCTGAGACTTTCCATTTCCCCCCTAAGTCCACTTCACTCTTACTGGCTGGTGATTACATCCCACCCCAGACCAGCATGCAGGCTTTAACAAAGGCGATGTCAGCCATGAACTCCCCAAATATTTGTTGTTCGGACATCTTCGGGCGTGATTGGACTACACTGAGAGGAAAGTTTCCAGGGCTGCCTCCAACAGTTTGGATGAGTATACAGACACTGTGACATCATACATCAGCTTCTCTGAGGACTGCTGTATACTGTCACGCACTAGGGTGAGGTATAACAACGACAAACTCTGGTTCACAGTCAAACTCAGATAGATAAGGAAGAGGCGTGTCAGAGTGGAGACAGGGACGGGATTAGAGTTAAAGTACAGTTTTTGTAAGGCAGTGAGAGAGGATACACGACTGTACTCTGAGAAACAACACCAGTTCTCAGCCGACGGCTCTGCTTCTTTCTGCTGGGGCTCAAAAAAGTCACAAACTACAAACCTAGTGTTCCCAACGCCATTAATGACTTGTGGCTCAATGAGTTCTACTGTCGTTTTGGAAGAAAATAAAGCAGGCACCATCCCCTGAGACTCCCTCCACCAGCTCCAGCCCACCAGGTCCACCTCCCACCACCAGCTCACAGACATCTTTAACACTTCACTGGAAACAGGCCATGTGCCACTCAGGCTGCCCACCAGTGAGGCGGTGCTGGCAGAACAACTTGGAACTCAATGTAGAGAGCCTTACTTGCCCTACATCAGCTCCCTCACCAAGCAGAGGTTGTACTGCATGTGGCTGCTGAAGAAGTTCAACCTGCCGCGGGCTATTATCGTGCACTTCTGCACAGAAGTCCATCCTCACCTCTTCCATCACCGTCTGCTTTGCCACTGCCAAGGACAGGGGCAGACCGCAATGTAGCATAAGCTCTGCTGAGAACGTGATGGGCTGCAATCTGCCATCCCTCCAGGACCTGTGCTCCTCCAAGACCTTGAGGCGTGCCGACAAGATTGTGAGCGACCCCTCCCACCCCAAGCACAAACTTTGTGAGTCACTCCTGTCCATAGACTGTATAAAATATGGAC
>JBBMOC010000922.1:10000-16765 GCA_037975185.1 Centropyge bicolor | reverse complement strand
GTCCATATTTTATACAGTCTATGGACAGGAGTGACTCACAAAGTTTGTGCTTGGGGTGGGAGGGGTCGCTCACAATCTTGTCGGCACGCCTCAAGGTCTTGGAGGAGCACAGGTCCTGGAGGGATGGCAGATTGCAGCCCATCACGTTCTCAGCAGAGCTTATGCTACATTGCGGTCTGCCCCTGTCCTTGGCAGTGGCAAAGCAGACGGTGATGGAAGAGGTGAGGATGGACTTCTGTGCAGAAGTGCACAATAATAGCCTGCGGCAGGTTGAACTTCTTCAGCAGCCACATGCAGTACAACCTCTGCTTGGTGAGGGAGCTGATGTAGGGCAAGTAAGGCTCTCTACATTGAGTTCCAAGTTGTTCTGCCAGCACCGCCTCACTAGTGGGCAGCCTGAGTGGCACATGGCCTGTTTCCAGTGAAGTGTTAAAGATGTCTGTGAGCTGGTGGTGGGAGGTGGACCTGGTGGGCTGGAGCTGGTGGAGGGAGTCTCAGGGGATGGTGCCTGCTTTATTTTCTTCCAAAACGACAGTAGAACTCATTGAGCCACAAGTCATTAATGGCGTTGGGAACACTAGGTTTGTAGTTTGTGACTTTTTTGAGCCCCAGCAGAAAGAAGCAGAGCCGTCGGCTGAGAACTGGTGTTGTTTCTCAGAGTACAGTCGTGTATCCTCTCTCACTGCCTTACAAAAACTGTACTTTAACTTTAATCCCGTCCCTGTCTCCACTCTGACACGCCTCTTCCTTATCTATCTGAGTTTGACTGTGAACCAGAGTTTGTCGTTGTTATACCTCACCCTAGTGCGTGACAGTATACAGCAGTCCTCAGAGAAGCTGATGTATGATGTCACAGTGTCTGTATACTCATCCAAACTGTTGGAGGCAGCCCTGGAAACTTTCCTCTCAGTGTAGTCCAATCACGCCCGAAGATGTCCGAACAACAAATATTTGGGGAGTTCATGGCTGACATCGCCTTTGTTAAAGCCTGCATGCTGGTCTGGGGTGGGATGTAATCACCAGCCAGTAAGAGTGAAGTGGACTTAGGGGGGAAATGGAAAGTCTCAGAAGATGAGTACTGTCAGTGACCATCAGTGAGAGGTCATCACACCAGTCACGTGTCCTAAGTGGATAAGATGCTAACAGAGGGAAATCTGTGTATTTGTTGTGTGTATTTGTAGTAAGTAAACAATGTTATGGCATAGCCCCCTGTAGAAGAAGTACTCACCATCTGCTAGGTATGTAGGCTCCAAGGGAACTGCAGTGTGGGCCTGGAGAGAAACAGACAGACAGAGATGAAGAAAATATGGAACGACTTTGTACACAGCTTTGTTTCTGTCTAAGGCAGACAGGTCAATAAAGTATTTATCACAGGGGAGAAGTCAGAGGTGGAGACACAAACAGAAATATGACACAGTTTGGTCCTAATTTGTTTTCCACACAACATCTTTATGGTCCAGTAGCCAGCAGTGCACAGACTGGACTGGGTCACTGCTTTAGACAGTTAGAATATGTAAGGAATAAATGTTTTCTTCACCATATTAAATTACTTATAAAAAAAAAAATAAAACACCAATTTGAGTCAGTTGTTTGAATTACTAGTTTGGGCATTGGTTACAACGTAACATCATGCCAGTAAAGATTTAGGTTTCGATTTCTTGAAGGGCATGTGACAGGCCTGTTGGTGGCATTAATATCTCTCACCACCACCAGTCTGTCAAGTCTAAAGGAACACTTAGTAGAAGTAAATATAAGAAAAGATGCACAACAGACAGATGTGATTTTATTTGCAGACACATATGTGTGTGAGTGTGTGTGTGTGTGTGCATGTTTGGGTGTGTGTGAGTGTGCATATGTGAACAGTCTGTCAGATTGTTGAGACGGTTGCCAAGTGATGGTCGCACATGCAGATGTGGTGGCTTCCCTCAGGCTCCTCTACATTTTTGTGTTGTTTTTTTTAATTGTTGTATTATTGACACACATAGTACTTATGACAGAATTAGGCTCAGGGATAAAGTACAGGTAACCTTGAGATGATCATTGGCCGCAACATCTTCTGACCACCCAACCAGAACAGCTGACCCAAACACCACCACAAGAGGTGGGATTGCACAGGAAGAGACTATTCTACTACCCAGCCTTCCTTTGACTAATGAATGGTTGAAGGAAAATGAAATGGCTTGAATAAGACCTGGCTCTGTCACAACCCAGATCAAGCTGTTGCATGGACCGTGTTATGTGACAGAACACAAGACTCCAGTAAGATAAGATGAGGCAGACTCAGTGTTTACATCAATAAGGCTTGGTGCTCACACATAGTTAAAGATGTTGGACAGTGTTGGAAGTAGAGCTGTGCGATGTGGACTAAAATCATAATCCCGTTTTTTTTTCACAAAAAAGTCGATTTTCGATTTAATTTCAATTTTTTGGTAAAACTAAAAAAAGACATTTATTTCAAATGTGGTTTTTTGGACAAACTCGCTCCCAGCGTCCGACATGTTGATGTCATGTTTTTTCCACATCAAGCAAATTAAACATTGCAATTACGATGTGAATACGATTAATCGCCCAGCACTAGTTAGAAGGTGTTGACCATATTATCTGCCCAGAGAATTCATCTGTTGTTCATATCCCTCCAGCTGTAAATTCAAAAAATGCAATAAAAGGAACAGTATGAGGTCATCACCCACCACATGTCAAAACACTGGATGTGTCTTTATGTGGTGATATTAATCCAACATCCAACACCTGGCAGGTGAAAAAAATACTCTGACCATGTTTGCATGATAGAATGGTCACATTGATGCTTTATGCTAATATGATTTGATTAAAGTGATTTGATTGGCTGGATGTAAATATGCTCTATATCATCGCAGATGGGGAACAGATTAAAACAGATGTGCACAGATAAACAGAAAGATCCATCATCCAGAATTAAAAAATAAAATAAAATATACATTTCTCCCTTTGGATGTCTGGAGAACACAGAATTTAATCATTTGTAGGGCAAAGCAAAAGGTCATGATTAGGGTGTATGTACTAGTGGTGTCATGTAATTCACAACAGAGCCCCAACCAGCCTATATATAATAACGGAATACATCTATGTGGGCGTGCAGTAAAAGAAATGAGTCAGTGTATGAAATTTTTCAATCATCCATGAATTGATGTCAGTGATGTGTTTTTTAAGGGAGTAAAGGGGACTTTGGTCACCAGGGCAAAGAGCTCTATAGACTTGGGTGTTATCTGCATAGTAATGAAGATCTGTACTGTGCCTATGGATGATGACCCCAGTGCTATCACATAAACTGAACAGCAGTGGACCCAAGAAGGAACCTTGTGTTACTCCATATAGAATGTTGGTTTCTTTGTAATGAGAAGCCTTGAAATAAGACAAGTTGTGATAGGTGATGCCATGACACTTTTTTTTATTGCAATCTATGCTATTTAACTCTTAGAAATATCTTCTTAATGTGGTGATAAAATTAACTTTTAGTGTCATGGCAACACCTCTACATCTACACACACAGGGTTATTACCATTTCCCAGGCGGCAGGGTCGTGTTTGAAGAGCGAGTGTGTCAGCTCCACTGACACTCTCTTCCTGTAGTCTGAGCTCTTGTCCTCGGAAATTCGGAACAGCACTGCTGCAGCGTAGGTAGCTGCAGGTAGACAGCAACATCACAGTCAGTTACAAAGAAAACTTAAGGGAAAAAGCCAGAAATGTATTTGTCCCCTTTGAAGCACGAATGGTCATGTTACCAAAGACATGAATAGCCAGTGCTGCAATGTGCAAGATAAGTAGCTGGTAAACAGGGAATAGGACCCAAAATGTAAACACCAATGTAAGATTTTAGATCAGTTTAATTTTATATTAACAGAATCAAAAGACTTGCTCATTTGTCAGGCAGGCAAGGGTCAAAAACAGAAAAAGCAGCCCAAACAGACAAACACATCCAAGTACAAACAGGCCAAAAACAAGGCAGGACCAGTGACACACAAATACAAACCAACACTGGGAGAAAATGAGGAGTCACACTGGGAAGGACACAAGGACATGCTCTATCAAAATATAATGAGAAATAACTAAATAATTATAATAACAACTCAACCCAGAACCATGGCAGTCACTTCCTCCAAGAATTCACAATTATATGATCTCACCAACATGATATTTATTAGGGCTGTTTGTGTTCATATTTCAATTTTTTTGGCAAAAAAAATAATCAAAGTGGGAAAATGCTTGCTGCAATGCAATTTGCTGCGTAAAAATAATACAATTCAGAGGGAGATTTATGAGAAAAATTTGTCTTCTCAAGCAAACCAATCCTCCATGCTATTTTGCAATCGATCATTTTTATAGATGCTTTATACGTTATAGATAATTAGCTCATTAATTTCCCAAGACAGTCGGATGCTGTAGCTTTTTAAAAAATGTCACCTCAGAAAAAAAGTGCATTCAGTGTCTCAATCAACATGGTGTATGACAGCTGGTAGTATGGACCAAGGGAATTCTCAATAAAATGCTGCTTTTGTAAAGAGCCAGCTGTCATAACCAGGAAAAAACGTTAAGTTATTTTTGCAGTTATGTCTTGTCTCATGTTGTCCTGTCTCTTCCTGTTTTATTTTGGTAACTGTTTCCCTTCTTGTTTCAGGTTGCTTGCACTTCCTTCTGTGTTTCCCGCCGGTGTGATTGTCTGCCCCGCCCTGATTGTTTCCACCTGATTCCCTACCTTGTGTATTTAATGTCCGCGTCTTCCCCTGTCCTGTGCCAGTTTGCCGTCTGTCTGCCGTGTCCGTCAACTTGTGCCTTGTATCCATGCGTCTCATGTCAAGTATACCTGCTTTTGCTTCCACGTTGTCTTGTTCTTTTTCTACCTTGTTTTTCCATTGCTAGAGTGACTTGCTTTTTATTTGCTACTTGTTTTCCTCAGCAGAGTGATTTTTCGTTTCCTCACGTTTTGACTTATCTCGTTGGAGTGATTTTGAGTTCTGCACTTTGTTTAATAAAGACTTTTATTTTGAACTTTTTTGCATCTGCGTCCTGCTTTTAGGTTCAAATCCTGACTGAGCCTTGTCACCAGCACAGTAAAGTAGGACAGCAACATTAACTGCATCAGGGCGATACATCCACCCGCACCAACACACTGGTGTATGTAGGTTCACATTGATAACAATGGCTTAAGATATGTATTGTAAGGTTGTCAAGTTTCAATCCAAATGTAGTGCAATTTTGAACCACATTTCCAGAAATTGTCAGTTAGTTTCCAGCCACTACCCTTTAACATGTTAACTTGCTTGATGTGGGATCAATAAAGTTGATCTTATCTTATCATTGGTCTGAAACATCTGTACAGAAAACAGCACATACTGGGCCATATTTAGCTCTGAGTTGAGATGTGCCTCTGAAGTAGAAAAGGAGAAAGAAGACATACCAATTCCTTCATTGTTGGAGTGCAGCAGCTCCATGAGGGGTGCTGATGCTCCCTCTGCATCGATGAGCTCCGCAGACTGTTTGTCCAGGGCCAGCTCACACAGGACGCCCGCTGATACTCGCTTCACGTTCTCCACGTATGAGTACAGCAGCTGGACACACACACACAAACAAACAAACATCTTGGAGTGTGAGGTGTATTTTCAGTAGCACAGATTACTTGCGGACGTCTCTTTACAGATAGTTTACAACCAGGAAACTTTATACATTTTGCCACAGTGAGACTGAGAAGTTGTCTAACATTCAGTGTGCTTCAAACAAACTTGCTTGCATGACATGTTTCTATGTCTTCTCATTGTCTGCACTTGAAGGTGGCCAAAGCCTTCCTGGCTGCATCCCATTGTCAGGCTCAAAACATTCATGGTGTTGCACATAAAAGTTTCACCCATTGTTAGACAACTCGACAGCACTACTGTCTTCCCCACCCGTCCCCATAACGTGATATTTGGTGAGATTTATATATCTTAAAAAAACATGTTTTGCAGAGGTAAGCTATTTGTGCTCACATGTCCATATAGGAGAGCAAGTGAACATATACACAACTATGTATATTGGTTGTCTATAAAAAGAACGTCCCTGCTTAAGTTATAACCAAACCTACACCCTTGGTGAAAACTAATGAGAGTGGTTGGAAAAGATTCTTATGTATCCCAACTATCAGGCCTGGAATAGCAAAATGTCTTCAACCTAGAGTAGAATTCCTCCAATGAAAGCTTCTACCTTCACTTCCTCTTGCTTCAAACCTCTTCACTTGCTCGTATCCACAACAAAATATTTGTAGGACAGAAACAAAAAAGAAGACAGAAACAACCTGGCTGCTCATGTTAATATTGCTTATGCTCATGTCAGCTTGTTGCTGTAGTTTATGCAGCCTGGTCATCTTCATGTCATATACATGCTGTAGCATACATGTCAGTGTACCTGCACAAACAGTGGTATGGTTTGCATGCTGGCGATCTCGCCTCTGTTTATGGGGTCTCTGGCCAGAATGTGAAGTGCCCCTGTGCAGCCCTCTACGATTTCCTCCATACGAACACCATCCTGAGACAGAGACAGACAGAGGCAGAGAGTTGTCAGAGTAACAAATAAACCAGCCTACCTGACAATCATGACTGACACTGCTCAGTATGTTTCTGTAAGCTGATTTCTGACAGCAGGTTGTTAAACTCTGCACTTTGAAAAAACATTTTTTGAAGGAAACTTGACCCCAAATGGAGTGAAATAGGTGGCCTTATATCACAATTTGGGGATGCTGATTATGCTACTAATGAAA
>JBBMOC010000922.1:0-5000 GCA_037975185.1 Centropyge bicolor | reverse complement strand
TCTGACACTTTCACTTAGTTCCGATGTCATGTCACATGATCACATTGCTATTTACTAAACAATGATCTGCTGGACACTTGAGGCACAGCCATATTTAGCAGGTGTACACCGGCTGCATGTTGAGTTACTGAATGCATACTTCAACTACTTTAAGTCATGCCATGCATTTGCTTAAATTTGTTTGCTGACCTAGAAATAGTGCAGAATCTTAAATATTTCTTCATTTTACAATTTATAACTTCTTGTGTTTGAAATGTTTCCGAATCTTTAAACTTAACACTCTGACGCACACCCGTACATTCTCAAAAGCGTATACATTGTCCCTCTCTGACTTGCACACACACACACACACACACACACACACACACACACACACAAATTTGCTCTTCTTTCTCTCAGTCTGACAGCCCTACCAGCTCAGGCAGATTATATTAATGAACTGAGGTATTGGAGTTTAATGATGTGAGATGGAGAAATGGACAATGTAACTTTATGGGGAAGCTTTACAGAGCCAGGTTAGGTGAGAGGCAGAGACAGAGAGAGAAGGAGGGAAGATGGATTGGAGGGTGAGAAGCAGTAAGTGAAACAGGAGGTTGTGGTCCTTCTAAATCTTTTAAAGTGTTCTCAAATATGATACCAGTAATAAGCACTTATACAGACATGCATATACATACATACAGGCATACATCTTCTGTATGTGCATACATATACAGGTATTTATGATATTGTGACATTATTGCCCTTTATGGGATTTAAACACTATTAATTACTCACATATCACAAAGTGCATAGTATCCTGTTAACTCATACATAATGTCATTGGTGTCACTGATCAGCAGAATGTGTCATGCTTTAAAACATGCAGCATTTGATGCATGACAACCTTTGCTAATTCTGTAGAAAGAAGTTAGAGACAGGAGAGGTGCAGAACGAGAGGAGAGGCCGATGACAGTGGACACCATCACCCTTTTTTACACAAGACTATAAAACAATGAGAAACCCAGGGATCACATGCTCTCTTTTCTGGTCTCTGATGCCTGACTGGTGGGACCATACTGAGCCCAGCTCAGCTGCATTCTAAGCGGCACAGAATGTGATGAAGTCCAGCATATAGCCAACTTTGAAATCAAGAACTTTCTGAAAGAAGCCTGTTGTGATCTTAAAATAAAAATTAGAAGGGAAGAGACTTTACCCTGTACACTCAGCCAGGTGGTGTGCATGCATGGGAGTGAATAGGATCAACACTGCACCTCCCTCTCTTTTCAGAATAACTTTTCTCTGACCTGCTCAAGCACTAGATTCAATTCAATTTTATTTGTATAGCGCCAAATGACAACAACAGTTATCTCAAGGCACTTTACATACAGAGCAGGTCAAGAGACCCGACAACATACAGAGACCCAACAGTTCCCATCAAGAGCAAGCATTTGATGCGACAGTGGCGAGGAAAAACTTCCTTTTAACAGGCAGAAACCTCGGACAGAACTAGGCTCAGTGATGGGCAGCCATCTGCCGCGACTGGTTGGGTTGAGACAGAGACAGAGAGAGAGAGAGAGGGACAGAGAGAGAGACAGAGAGAGAGAGAGAAAGAGAGAGGGGGGTTGGGGTATGGCAAGCAGCAATATAATCCACAGGCGTATCGATAGCGAACAACAGTATTGAACGGAGACACATTGTCAGTCAGAGGCTTGTAAACATGAGTCCGGACTCTGCAGATCCAGTGACACAAGAACCTGCAGGAAGCGATGAGATAAGATGAGGGGATTGATACAATAGATAAATAAGGTTGATATAAGGTCTCAACAGCTGTCAGTGGCAGCTGTGTGGTCTAGTTATCCAAACACATATCCAGTAAAAACAGAAAGATCACTTGTTCAAATTCAGTCTGGAGAGAAGTTGTGTACAGTGATTTGTACTGTATGTAACATTTTCTATTTGACCAAATATTTGATCAAATTTCACCAAAGTATTTGACAATACATAGAGCATAGTCATGTCAGTAAGCAGCAAATGTAAATATTGCAACCTGAGAGATAAGATAACGGCCTAATGAATATCTATCTATCTATCTATCTAGATAGATAGATAGATAAAGTCAAAGTCAAAGTCATCTGGTGTTCCGCTCTAAAAATGTCAAATTTTGAGATTTTTTTTTCAATCTGCTCGGAGCCTGATTAATGCCACTATATTTCATTATTATATTGATATGCATTTAATTTTCCGTAGAACATCATAAGTCGAAGGAAATTGGAACATAGTTAACATAAGTATAATTGTAGCATTTTAGAAGACAGGGAATAAAATGCCACTCCAAAACAACACATAAAAAATTGTTGCCAACACACACAAAAAGCTGCGAAAGCAAGGAACCAACAAAACATGTCGACAAATAGCCAGTAGCTATTAGCTCCACATGCAAACCCACTATACTCTTCCATAGGAAACCACACCGTCACAGAGGAAGCACAAAGAGCTGGTCTGTGGTATTTTCTTCACAATATGTTATAATCCTTTACAAGAATTGGATGGAAGCTGCAACCTTTCCTGTTTTCTCCAGAAAACATTAAAATTGAAATGGCTTTGTTGAATAATGGATGAATAATGGCTTTAAGGAGTGTTTATCTGCCCACCATGGCTTTCTAAAAATGTCCACCATGCTGTCTCTGCTGTTTGCTGCTCTCTGTTGTGGTTGTGAAGCCATTAGTTGGTTCATTAAATGTAGCCATGAGCATTTCTTTGTTTTCCTCTTCTAGCAGTGTGAAATATGGTCAACATTAGCAGATATCAAAAAGCCATTTGCCTCACACTGTAACCAGTTCTGATGTACACTCTGCAGAGACCTGCACAGTGGAGAGAAGCCATGTCAAACAGACCAAACAAATAAGTCCACCAAATCCACCTTTGGACATTGATGACTGACTGAATTACTTAATCATTTAGTAAGGTGCAAAATCCAAGATGATAGTAAATGGAGTAAATGATGTTAAAGAGTTCCCTCCTGTTTAACCAACAGTAACCTGCTGAAAGTGCTATGGCAGAATTTTTGACTCTGTGAAACTTTTTTCTTCTTAATGCAAAAAATTCCAAAATGTACTGGTTGTACCTTTTAAATTTAAAATGAAACGTGCTGCTTCTTTATTGACTAGTAAAGCAAGCAATCGTCAGGTTTTGTATTCTTCTGAATCACGTGTGGGAGGGACAGATGAAGAATGCGACAGAGGCATAAATTATTATACAGCAAATGTAATAATAATGGTATATATATAACCATAATAAATAACCAAAATGATTAATTATAAATGTATATATAGTTATTCTGTCGGCACACTCCAGGCTCCCACGTAAGGCTCCAGAAATAGCTTTATTATCATGTTGTTCATTTCCTCCAGCACTCTTGTACATTAATGAACCCCCAGAGACGTCCTTTGTTCATTTCACTGGATTGAAACCCAGCTGGTCAGTCCTCTCTCTCTGTCTCTTGCTCTTTCTCAGTTTTAGTCTCTCAACAAAACAGCAAGCTTTGTCTCTCAAACTCTCAGTGTCTCACTCTCTTATCTGTCTGTCTCTCCAGGGAGAGGCAGACACAACTGAAGTGTTTTTGGAGTGAAGTATGTTGGGAAATATGGATCAAAGTGTGTGTATTTACTTCTGGCTGTTCTTTCTATACACACTGTATGTGAGTGTGTGTGTGTGTGTGTACTGTCTCGTGCTTTTGTCTCAGTGCACCAGTGCTATAACTGAAGCACTGTCTTCTGTATCATCATCTCCCTTTAGATTATTTGACATCATATAAACACTATTATTTCCTTTCCTTGTTTATCACATGGTAATAGTATATTAATACAAACCACTGCCTCCCCTCACCTTTACTACAGGCCAGTAGTGTGGCTGACCCAGCAGCTTGACGACAGCCGGGATACCATAGTGCAGACGCACAGCATTCTGGGCCAGTTCGGCATCCTGGTGCCGGGACGTGAGGTGACGCAGGGCACAGACCGCCGGCTCAGCAACATCCTCCTTCTCCCCAGCACGAAGCACGGCGTGGATTAACGCCTCCACACCACCATACTGAGTCACCAGAGTCTGAGGGATAACAAGTTAAGAGAATAGAATTGGCAGATGAAATACAGGTGTGCAGTGAAGTTTCATTTCCTACATGAAAGCCACTACAGAGAGAGAAATTCATTTTAAGACACAGATTGGAGAGAAATGTGTGTACACTGTATGTGAGAGTTTCTGTGTGTGTTTAGGCTTGAAAGAAAGAAAAAACAGTCAATATCAATATGATATATTGCTTTTGTAAATTGTTTTTCCTCAAGAGTGCAGAATGCAAATTGTCTGAGAAGAGAGAAGAGAATGCAGAGAAACTGGAATCTTTCATTAACTTATTATTGTACCACACGCACAAGTACACCAAACAGGCTTTTTTTTCCCTTAGTTTTTTTTGTTTGTTTTATTTAATTTACAGGAAAAAAAAAGAAGACACGCAGGAGGACACCAAAAATGTGTCTATATCAAGCGGCAACCTCCGGCGCTGAAAAATGAAGCCAATGCGGAAGTGCAAAAAAGCTGCAGTTCCTCAAATAACCGCGAGAGCAGGCTGCAGAAAGGAGTCAATTACATTGTTTTGATTTTATGACAGAAAAAAACATATTTACAGCCTGGTTCAAAACATGGCTCTAGTCTCATAAGCTGTTTTTCTACTCCATGACAACTCTGGAGGGGGGGCATTTTTTTATAAGGCATTCGTTTAAAATATACAAAAGACATCATTATACACAATTCATAGCTGTCAATCTTAGTGACGCCACTTTGATTGACAACTAGCCACTGACGGTCTAAAGGGCGTCACCCCGGCTAATTCTAGTCACTGAGTTTGGGAAAGACATCGTCGTGGGGTTAGCCAGCTAGCAACGATATTTAGCTTTTAACCTAGCTGGTTAGCCGTAGCTAGTTTGATTATTTCGAATAAAGCGGCTTTTTTCAGCCAATAGCGTTCA
>JBBMOC010000921.1:0-16787 GCA_037975185.1 Centropyge bicolor | reverse complement strand
TTTCTGTGTCCGCGGGCTGGATGGAGAACAACGGCCGGCGGTCACCGCTTCACCTCCAGCTGCATCGTCTTCTGCTGAGAAAGGAGAGAAGCCGCCAGCATCCAGGAAACTAGTTAGGTTTAAAGATGGAAACAGAGCTGGGTCTGTGAGCGACCACCGCGGCTTCAGGGCTCCTCCTGCTAGCCCGCTAACGCTGATTCTCCCTGGCGTCAAGACGGTCCCGGAAACAGAAGCAGGAACCGGCTGCCGTTGGATCAAAGCGCACTGGGAGATGACGGAGCCGTGGAAGGAAGTCAACGGCAGATCAAGCTTGTATTAAAGGGAGAGTTGGATGTGCAGCCTCCCGGTCGGTCTCCGGCTCTTCCTCTCGGTTCGGTCCGCCCTCAGCGCCTCTCGGTCGGTTTGGTCGCCAGTGGTTTTGCGGTGACTGAAAAGTGAGCTGATCCGGTTGAGCGGCGGCGGAACGTGATGAAATTTCTGTCCGACGTTTGTTTCCTGTGAAGAAGATGAAGGAAACCGGGAGCCTCCTCTTCCTCCTCCCGAAAACAAAGTGACAAGAGACAGAGGACGGGCAGTGACGTCAGCGTTGACGACGCACAGGGCTGCTGCGGCCGTGACCACGCATGCGCACACACGAGCGCTGTTTTTCTCCCTTGTTGCTGGTGCTGCCTTCAGTCTTTTAGACAGAACTAAATTCTAAACAAAAAAGTCACAATTAACGGAACTAAGTCTTACTTTCCCCCAATTTTATATAAAATATTTATATAAACGCAACAATAAAGGGCTTCGATTAATTTACATCACAGTACATCTCTTGAACTTCACCTCTAGGAAAACAACAGTCTATTTCTTTCTCACCATCGCCTCCTGGTGGCTAAAATGTATTCATTTCAAGAGAGATAAATTGTATTATTATTATTATTATTATTATACCGTTCCTCGATTCCGCCAATTAGTTGTACATGTTTATATATGTTTTTCACATTTATATATATATACATAAAAAATTCTCATTAGTCCTTCCCTCTGCTGCATATCATCATCGTTGTCATCGTAACCTTCCTTCTCTAACGTGTAAACTAAACAATATGTGATCATACACTCCTTGACTACAAACCACAGATATGAGCCTGAAAGCTGCAATGTTAGAAAATAGGCCTCATCAAATATTAAAAGGAATTGTGATATTCAATATTGATAGTTTAATGGGGCACGCTCACTAGAAGTACTTGGAATTTGAGACATATACATCCAAATTGGAGAGTTTTCTTTGGAGGGTTCTTTCCAGGCTTCAGAACTGGAATGACGACATAATGTTTCCGCTCTTTGGGCAGGTTCCCTTCTTCCCATATTGTATTAATAAGTGTTTATTATTATTATCATGAAGTCCCATAAATGGTTAACTCAATATTCACAACTCCAACAATCTCTTCCACCAGATTTAACTGCCATTGACTCTTGCATAGTGATGAAATCTGAGTTATAGCAGTTACATTGCAGCTTATCTTGCTCTCTATTTTCTCTCTGTTCTCTGTTTTATGCATCAACACCCTCTGAGCAGCAGTGTGTAATAGCTGAAATGACTTTCCAAGCATATGTGTATTTTGCACAGCCACAGTATTAATGTTTTGAAAAACCAGAATATGCTCCTGTCATGCGATGAATCAAGCTCCAGACCTGACTAACCTTTGACTGCAGCCTTAATTTACTAAAAACCCCACCTCCTTCACTGCACAAACAACTGTTCTCCTGTTTGTTTCAAGTTAATGAAAATTAAATGTGTATTAAGTGTGAAGTAGATCGGATGAAGTTCCTGAGATATGCCAACAACAGACATACGTACAGGCAGACAAATATTCTATGTACTCTGCAGTTTTTAAATTCTGGACAGTAAAATATGAACCCTCCTACATTCTGCTCATATGTATCTAAAGACATCAAACTAAATGTGTGTTCTAGCATCATATCGATCCACAGCTAGTTCAAAAAGATCACTTTCTTTTCGTGCTACAGCCCAGAACTTTCATTTTGCCTATGCTAAAAAATAAAAGTCTACATACAGACGTACATGCACAAATGGAAAGTAAAGGTTTAAATCTTGTTTAGGTCTTTTATGGATTAGAGCAAACAGAGGGTGAGCAGTCCTGATGCTTTGGTCCAAGCTGATTCATGAAACCAAGGCAACCAAAATCCTCAAACCAAACACTCTACAGAGGACAAGCTTGGTTATTTCACTGCCTCCTTTCACGTGTGCTAATCCTCCGCTGGCTCACTTGTCCTCTCACTTCTTATAAGAGGTGGAAAGACAAGAGCCCTGAAACTCCCCAGCATGGTCAGTCACTGATGGTGAGCCACAGCTGATCCCAACTTCTGCCTCTCAACACTCCACTCCACTGTAGGCTTTGAAGACTGCCATATTTCCAATAGTCCTGTTCTGACTGTGAAACTCCAGCTTCACTCATATACACGATTATGCATCATATATGTACGAACAACACACACCTGAACTGCCTCATATTCTGTAAGCAGAGAACATACAGTGAACATAAACTCATCATCTATTTTAAGATTGTTTTGTGTTGACATTTCACCCTGATCAGCACATTCACAGTAAAGAAAATCAGGGAAATATCTGATTAGTATTAACAAACCCTAAAAACAAATAGGTACAGGTACTTACATCGTTGAGTACTTGGGTTCATATATGTCTGGCATATTCATGGCTGAAATACAAATTTTAAACAAGTCCTACCTGGACTGATCTGGACCTGTTGGAGCGAACCCAGGGCCTCATCCTTCCCTCGAACCCCTACAGTCTGGTTATGATGGAGACCCTCAGTGTCCTGAACCTCTGCAGATTAAGAGGCTGATGTTGGAACAAGCAGGTGGGCAACACACGAGCAGATTCACTGTCATCCCTCTGAGAACAGAGGCTGAGAGAGAAAGAGATTTACCACGAGAGCAGAGTGCTGCTGAAACAGGGAGAGAATCGATGCTGGAAAGTAGAACCAGAGCAGCGGGTCCATATTTCCATGGATTGCAGAGCCTGTTCTGAACACTGTGTTACAGAGTACACCAGCATCATTAGCATCACTGTCCGGTCAGCTGTGCATAAACCAATTAGAGGAAAAAAACACTGGATGTGGAATCATCAATACATCTAATGGGCTATGGAACGGGGGGGGGGCAGGGTTACATTTGGGGTTGGTTGGTTTGTGTGTGTGTGTGTGTCTGTACCACAGCTAGTGATTTGTACTGCGCTGAGCACGTCAGCAGGGATTGATCTAGCCAGTGGCTCATGTTGACCCTGAGGCCATCAATGCACAAACAAACACATGTTTATGTACTTTAATACTTGTGAGGACCTTCATTGACAAAATTTTTCAGTGGCTCTTGAACGTATCCATCACGACTGTATGCCGAACCCCACCCAAACCTTCGTCTAATTTTAACTTCAAGTCTACCTTTAAGCTACCAGGGACTGACCCTCAAACAGGAAGTGAGGAACAGACAAACTCACAAGTACCTTCACTTTCAAGGTCTAAAACAGATAACAGAGTAAAGAACAAGAGCACACATCTACACATAGTCATGTTACGATACATTTACAAGAACTAAAGTGTCAGAACAGTCTTAAACCTAAAGAGAACTGGTTCAGAGTATGGGTAGAAATATGTGTACCTAGAAAATGAATTTAAATCTTTAACATTTGAATTTGAATTGCTCAACTTGAATAACTGCGTTAAAAAAGGGAGTGTGGATAACATAGTTTGAAAATGTTCGGAAATGAATTTCAATAAATGAAATTAAATGTTACAAAATTGAATTCATTTACTCAGAAATTGTATTTGAATAGCTATACAATGAAAATCCTCAATTCTCAAAACTTCAGTTTACTGCAGTTAAGTTTAATGCTAATATTAAAATTCAGGCATTTTAATTGAAATACAAATATTTTTCTATTTTTTAGTGAAACATATTTCTGCCCATAGTGCAGATGCTAGATAAAAAAGAACGACTGCATGATTTACAGACACTTACTGTGTTGTTCCAGGCTTCCAGTGCAGCAGACATGGAGGTCAGACTGGCTGCGGCCTGGTGAAGGGTCATGCCTACGCAGTGACAGACGTCCGCAGGGTGAAGCTGGGCCATGGCCTGCTGGCCTACTTCAAGTCAGACAAACTCAGTCAGACAAGTTTTGGTGTCAGACTGCTAAATGTAGAGGTGCATATGACAGGTCTGACATCACGTAAACCCTCAGGTTGTCCACTGACGATGCCTTGTGAAAGACAATCTGGACACCTAAATGTCAACCAATGGTTTAAATCTTTAACTTTAGCTTTCTATACGAGGTCTAAACAACTGTATGTCTTGGCTGCCCCAGACGGTTTAAGATATATGGCATTTATTCTGCCAAGGCCAAATGATCCATCTTGCAGTGTGAAGGTCAAAATAATTTGTGTGTCAGCCCTGTGATTCAGATATGCTTAAACATTTAATGGGTTCTTATTTGGCACGTGTTACACCCTTCTAGTAAGTTTCATAAAAATCAGGCCAGTCATTTATCCCTAATCCTGCTGACAAACAAACAAACACTGTCTGGGTGCTGGAGATGGTTGTCTGATGACAGAGCAGCCAACTATTTCAAAAACAACTTCTTATTAACTCTTTTTTACCAACACTGGTGCTGATGTTGTTATCATTAATAACACTATGAATAATGGAACTATTATTGATTGGCAGAACTGTTTGCTACAAATTTATCAACTGTAGTTTCTTCCTTTGGCCACTGGAGGGCATTGAATGCATGTTTTCTATTTAAATGCATTAATGCCGTGAAACTCACCAGTGTAAAGATAGAAATAATGCAACGGTCAAACTTTTCGTTAACATTTTCAAAATTAAACCATTTAGAAGGTGGACACATTGCTGTAGCGTAGTAGTACTTAGATGATAATAACAAAACAACAACAACAATAATAATAACAACAATAATAATACATGACAAAAAACAATAATTCTAAAACTAATAATACTGCTTTTAATCAACATGTGACTGCATGTGACCTGCACTCAGCGTACGTGTGCGTGCTTTTATTTTGAAGAGCTCGAACTGGGAACAGGAAGAAGGGATCGGTGTTGTTACTGTTACGAGTTTTGTTCACTACAACGACAATATTGTAGCACCAAAAGCTGTTTGTTTCACAGTAAATTTAGAAAAGTGAGACATCATTTGCAGCCACACTCATTTGTCGGCATGTCAGATTTGGAGGCGCAGGTCGGCGCCATTTTGGAGATAATGGTCAATGAGACAGTGGCAGAAATGACCAAAGTTCTCGGCGGCTCCGGTTCTTCACACGGAGAAGCTCCATCCTGCAGGACCGAAAACACAGTCGAGTCTGAGGCGGTAGGTGAACGGGAAGCTGCTGCTCTGTGACATCCCGGAGGCTCCGTCCTCATCTGGCGTCCAAACGGCAGCTGATCATAGAAATAGAAGAGCTAGCTAACTGCTCCTGCTAACTTTGAACCACTGCACTTAGATATCCGGTCACTGCAGGGCCCCACACCGGCCGGAGGGGATGTCCAGGCTGAAATACACCCGAACATGTAGGTCAGGTTGATCAAGGTGCCATGAGAATCCAGCAGAATCCATCTTTGATCGCCATTTTGAGTCGGACAGCAGGCCCGGCTCTTCTATCTGCTGTATGTCTACAGACAGGTCTCATCCACCTGCGGCACCAGGATCAGTTCATCAGCTGATAGCTCAGTCAAACCTGCACTTCAGCACATGTTTAGGATTTCATTATACACCTACTCCATTACATTTTAGAGGCAAATATTGTACTTTACATTACATTTATGTGACAGTTACACTTTTATACAGGGTTGTAGTAAGATATAATAACAATAATATGATTGGTCTCATAGTGAAAGGATCGTTTTCAGCCTTGATAATTCCAACATGTGATCTTGTATTCAGTGTGTCTCTGCCTCCCCTCAGGTGATCCAGTTCAGCGTCTTCATGGCGTCTCTGGCTCGAGAAGCTGTGGAGAAGATCTGCCAGCTTTTCCATCAATGTTCCTCTTTACTGCAGTTAGAGGTGCGTCCACTCATTCTACCAGCATGGTTTGTTGATGCTGAGTTAGTGTCTAATTTATGTTTGTTACTGCCAATTATTTTATTCGCTGATCATTTTCTTGATCAACAACTTTTTTTTTCTTTCTTTCTTTTTTTTTTAATTTTTTTTATTTTTTAGGTAGGTTAGGTTAGGTAGATACTTTATTCATCCCCATGGCCATTTACCACCAACAGTTCAAAAGCCAAACACCATTATGATGTAAATTCAGGAAGATTTTTTTTTGGCATTTTCACCTGAAATGATTATTATCAAATTAGTTTCCAATTATTTTTGTGATGCATAAATGAGAGAAGGAACAGTTTTCTTCAGTCTTTATCACTTTCAAATAAATTCAAGGCTACATAATGAGCTGTAATGTTTGAATGGAACAGAAGAAACAAATTAATGCTCAGCAGAAATTTCAGAAAAAAACAAAAAATAATAGCAGTTGTGTTTATATCATCTCACTGTATATATCAACATATCACTCAATCCAAGTGCAAAACTACAAAATCCTCACATCCTGCATTTGTCATGATTTCTGTTAAAAAGGTGACACAGGGCGCTGCAGTGAGTGAGGACCTGAGGAGGAGGCTGGAGGTGGCAGAGACGGAGCTGAAGCTGCTGCTGGAGGGCAGCGGAGGCCACACAGAAACAGAGGAGCTGATGGAGGGAGACAGCAGACTGAAGGAGGGCAGGAGGCCTTCGACCAATGGAGCGGAAGGAGAGACCGTGCAGAGCCAGCGCTCAGGGAGGAAGAGCCGCAGAGGTGAGGGGAGTTTATCTTTTCATTGTGGTGTTTTTCTTAATTAAACATCGAGTGGCTCATTTTACTTTTTTTTTTTTTTTTTTACTATTTTACAGCAAAATACTGATAAATAGCTTTTTGAATTTTGACAGGTGTGGTGAGTGGTGACGCTGCAGTGAAGAGATCGCCTATAATTCACCTTTGGAAAGGCAGGACTTATGAGGTAAAATCCTGTCTTCTCTAATACAGATGATCTCACATCCTTGTTGGATTTCATTCTGTTCTCTCTTCCTCACACTGTATCAAGATTTTTAATCATGAAGCAAACTGTGTAAATAGGATGGATTTCTAAAGTAATATGGTCAACTAAAGCCACATGTCCATATTCTCCCCCTCTGCTCAGGACAACGTCCAGCCTGTGGTAATAAAGGAGGAAGGACTGGAAGTGCTTGCTGACCAGGCGTCCTCTGATTCTGGTCAGTACAGAGACGAGCCGGGCCAGGACGATGGCGATGACCCAGACTATCAGGTTGACTCCACAGATATTTCATTCATTTTGACTTTTTTGTCGTGAATTAATAAACGAACGAATGAATGAACATATTGTACATTTTTTCTGTTAGTTGGAGCCAGAGGATCCAGATGACGGTGACCCAGGTTACATCACCAGACCTAAACGTGTGGTGAAGCCCAAGTCCCATCGAGGCAGAGGGAAGAAGGAGAGTCCAAGTCAGAACCAGAACCAGCAGCCTCTGAGCTGCAAACACTGCAGGAAAACCTTCACCAAAGTGCTGCAGCTCAAAGCCCACCAGGCCGTCCACGGGGCGAACGCAGAGAAGCCCTTTCACTGCTCTCAGTGTGGCAGAGGGTTCTCGTTCCAGCGAAGCCTCAACGCACACATGCTGCTTCATACAGGTGAGCCTTTCAGATGGCTCAATGATACGACAGTGCAGGCGGCAGAAGGAGCTGACAAACCAACAGTCCTGACGTAATATTGCCATAAAAATGGTTCATCCATATAAATACACAAAGGATACCTGTTTACCCATCCGGCAGACGCAGCAACATTAGCATGAATTCGTAAGCATGTTTCTGGCCTGATGATGGATGTAAGTTCAGCAGCCACTGACGCTAGCTGCACCACAGCTAGTCGCTAACGCTGCCTCTGCTGGCCAGGTGTTGTACAGGGGCTTTATCAAAGGGGGGTTAATGAGACACAGTAACCTTAAAACCAACAGTGAAAAAGGCTGAAAAACTCGGTTGGGCAGTAGGACATGATACCTCGTCATCTGATTTCTGTTCATTAAAACTCTTTATTAGGGGGGATCAAGCGGCAACCTCCGGCGCTGAAAAATGAAGCCAATGCGGAGGTGCAAAAAAGCTGCAGTTCCTCGAATAACCGCTAGAGCAGGCTGCAGAAGGGAGTCAATTACATTTGAGCCTCATGTTAAAATGTCCGATTTTACCACAGAAAAAAACATATTTACAGCCTGGTTCAAAACATGGCTCTAGTCTCATAAGCTGTTTTTCTACTCCATGACAACTCTGGGGGGGGGGGGGAATTTTTTTATAAGGCGTTTGTTTAAAATATACAGCATTCATCATCATGCACAATTCATAGCTGTCAATCTAAGTGGCGTCACTTTGATTGACAACTAGCCACTGACGGTCTAAAGGGCGTCACCCCGGCTAATTCTAGTCACTGAGTTTGGGAAAGAGATCGTCGTGGGGTTAGCCGGCTAGCAACGATATTTAGCATTTAACCTAGCTGGTTAGCCGTAGCTAGTTTGATTATTTCGAATAAAGCGGCTTTTTTTTTCAGCCAATAGCGTTCATTCGACCCGCCTCAGCTCCGCCCTCGCTCCACCTCTTTGTCCATATTTGGAGTAACCGGAGGTAGGCTACCAAGATGGCTACGCACTACGATTTGCTTCATTTTTGCTCTTCAGAAACCTATGGGTGACATCACGGACACTTCATCCATATTTTATACAGTCTATGGGGGGGATATAAAAAGCATATTCTGTTACTCTCACAATTCTCATTGGTTTCATGCACAGGTGAGAGACCACACACGTGTGATGTTTGTGGGAAGGGTTTCACCCTGAAGCAGCTCCTGAGGAACCACCAGCGTCTCCACGCCGAGGTCCGGCCCTTTCGCTGCGAACAGTGTGGAAAGAGCTTCTACCGAGCCCACGGCCTGAAGATGCATCAGAAGGTCCACACGGGAGAGCGGGCCTTCAACTGCCAGTACTGCAAGAAGAGCTTCACAATACAAGGCAACCTGCAGCGCCACCTGCGCATCCACACGGGGGAGAAGCCGTTCAGGTGCGAGACTTGTGGCAAAAGCTTCAACCAGGCGGACACTCTGAAAGGCCACCAGCGGATCCACACCGGTGAGCGCCCCTTCAGCTGTGACACCTGCGGCAAATGCTTCATACAGAAGAGTGCCTTGAAAATGCACCAGAAGACCTCTCACTCGGGCGAGAACTCGCTGGCATGTGTGGCATGCGGCACGTCTGTGGCCTGTGTGGACTCGCTTCGCAAACACCTCCAGACGCACGCGGCGACTATTCCGTGCACGTGCGTGCTGTGCGGCCGGCGGCTGAGCTCCATCACCGACCTGCGCTCGCACCAGCAGCACCACACGGTGGACCGGCCGCACAGCTGCGGGCTCTGCGGGAAGAGTTTCAAATCGTCCAGCTACCTGAAGATTCACCTGAAGACGCACAGCGGGGAGAGGCCGTTCTCCTGCGACATCTGTGGTCGCATGTTTACACAGCACAGCAGCCTCAAATCACATCAGGTGGGTTTGCACTGATTACTGCTTTAGGAATGGGCAGGGTCAACAACAGTGGAAAGGTTTCCTCATCCCTTTCATTTTCTGGTTTGTAGCAACATCTATGATTCAGCAGCCTGAAAGAATTGATTTTCTGTGAATCTGACTTGGAACATATGTACGAGGAAGCGCAGTTATTTCCCACTGGTTCTCACACTGGTGAGAACTGTGTGAGGTTTCATGGTAAACAAAAAATTTTTGGCACATAAATCATCAAAACAATGACAGTCTGAAATACTGTAAATATTCTGATCCTATTAATAGTATATGCTGTTTGAGGTTAAACTTTCTGGTGCTGTGAAATCAGTACACCTTAAATCATTACTGTTGCCACAAATTCCAATAACATAACTTCACAGATCACACATTTTCAGTGAGATGATCAAAAATAACTCTTTTACTACTCTTATTTTCAAGCAATAACAGCAGCCAATGAATGTGTTGCACCGTGCTGGAAAGAAAGTAACGTCCCTCTAGATCAGGGGTCCGCAACCTTCAACAACACTGACATTTTTTTTTAAACAAAATTCATAAAAAATCTATGTTACTGTTTAGCTTCAATCACCAATTTTACAGTCTATGGACGTGACCTGTAACAAATATAGGATGTGACTCATATTTTGATTGACAAAATATTAAAACACTACATTTTTTATTTTAATGTTACACGATCACCTCAATCTCCAAAACAAGAAGTACTCCATTAAAAAATTTAATAAAATGGCCATTATTTATTCCTTTTTTTCTTTTTTTAAATCAAAGCAACAGGGAGCCACTGCAGAGGATGAAAGACCCCTGCTTTAGATCAGTGTTTAATGAGCCCTTAACCTGAGTTATTTATGTAAATATGTAAAGTTACAAACATATGTAGCTGAGTAATAACAGCAGCCAATGAATGTGTTGCACTGTGCTGGAAAGAAAGTAGCGTCCCTCTAGATCAAAACACACTTATTGAGTGTTTTCTTTTAACCCTTTCCTTCAAAGGTGGTCCACACAGGAGAGAAGCCCTTCAGCTGCGACACCTGTGGGAAGTGTTTCAGCAACACAGGCAACCTGAACAGACACCAGCGCATCCACACCGGCGAGAAGCCATTCAGCTGCGACACATGCGGACGCAGCTTCAACCAGGGCAACAGCCTGAAAGCCCACCAGCAGATCCACACCGGGGAGAAGCAGTTCATGTGCGACAAGTGCGGAAAGAGTTTCTCCTATCTGAGGAATCTGAAGGACCACAAGTGCTTCTACGTGTGAGGCTGAACTGTGACAGGACACCTCCTCTGTACCTAAATAAATGGAACTGCTTTGGTCCTTACAAAGTAGGTGTTACCATACTGGTTGTGTTTCACTGCTAAGCTCTCCTCAAGGAAGGTGGTTCAGACAGAGGGAGTAGCCATAGTTACGGTGGAGGTGGAGACAGTTACTATGTACATACATAGGAGAGGCTTAAGTCAGAACCTTGTTGTTTTCAGTGTAAGGTATTTTACCTGACACCAGTTCTGGACAGACTTGCAGTGAGTGAAACAGGTATGAGCTGAATCAGGTACAAGAGATGATGTGAGACAGAAGTGCTTCTCAATGACAGAAAACAGAAGCAGTCAAAGGTACTTGGCATCTTTTAAAGGAGCATGTCACCCTAAATGTGACAGAATGAGACATTTACTGACTGTTTGCATTTCCACTGGATGAACCTGCCTCGTTTTTACTTCTTTGTCTGGATTGACTTGTGAGCAGTTTGTTGGCAGATGTCTGAGTGAAAGTTTTACAAGAGGTATCATGAACGATCTTAACAAGCACAATGAAACATTAGCAGTATTCTCTTGACAGATTTTCAACTGTATTCCTGATCTAAGCTCTAAAATCTAAGACTGTAAAATTGTGACTGACTGATTTTACTGTATGCAGCTTTTTTCAGGATTTTGAAACAAACCTATTTAAGCTCTGAGACTGATATTTATAATGGTTTAACCAACTGTCTTTTTTCCAAACATAGTTTCACATGCTGATCTCCAATAGAAGAATAAAATACAACTGTGCATTCTTTCGAAACGTTGCCTTGTGTTCTTTATTAGACTCTGGTGCTGTGTGAGAATCAAACCAAAACAGTTCTTTTGTCTGAATGTTTCATCTGTAACTCGTATAGTGTATATTGGTTATATCTCAACATTCTGACTGTAAGTTAACAGAATAAGCATTGAAATTTGAACCTCGTAATTTTTTTTTTCCTTTGAATGGCCTTCACAATGCATCGGAAGAGAAAAGTATTTTTGACTGGTATACTGTTAAAATCAAATGTACACACAAACCCTCACAGCCTTACAGTACAATACATGAAGCGTATGGATGAACTGTGTGGAATTTTAAAAAGAGGAATAAAAAAAAATCTAACCAATCACCTGAGTTTGTTTTAAAGTTGCTACAAAGATAAATAAATAATCTAATCCTTGCTCCAGTTGAATTCATGTTCACACATATGGAATTTGAATTAATCATACTTGGTCTATCATTAGCAGAAGTGTGCAGCTCTGGAACAAAATGGCAGTTTAACTTGGCGTCTAAAGCTTCATTTATTATCTTCTATCAAGGCCTTTTTGATGTGCTGTTATGCATTTTTTCCCCCCTAAACCTACCTATATATTCTGATCTCATACCAATCCAGTGCCTAAAATTGCATGTTAAAGGCTGTTTAGGACATTTTTTTAATTTCAAATTTTTAAAACAAGTATTTTTTTCAAGCACAATGTATCAGAAAATCCCATCTGGCAGTGAAGTAATTCAGCTAACAAAGCAGGTTTCTCACTCGATGTCAGTGTTCGGTGTGTTTTGTCCTGACAGGAAATAATTCCACGACAGGTAAGAACACAAAGAAATCACTCATCATCACCGTGTGTCTCAGGATGTAGTGAGTGTGTTTCCTACCATTTTCTGGTATTTCTCAGCACAGTTATGTCTCTTGAGCAGCCGTGAGTCTGAAAACCCGAGTCCACAGCTGCTGCAGGAAAACGGCTTCTCTCCTGTGTGGACCTGCATGTGAAACTTGACGTGTCCGAGCTGCCTGAACCTCACTCCACACACCTCGCACTCGTAGGGCTTCTCCCCCGTGTGGATCCGAAGGTGTCTGAGGTAGTTGGTGTAAATCCTGAAGGCCTTGCCGCACTGCTCACACTTATGCGGTTTCTCTCCCGAGTGCTGCAGTTTGTGGGACTTGAGAGCCTGAAGGATGATGAAGCTCTTCCCACACACGTCACAAACGAACGGCCGCTCCCCCGAGTGGATCCGCTGATGGTAGTCGAATGTGGCTTTGTAGAAGAAAGACTTGCCACATGTGTCACAGCTGTACTGCATGTGACCTGTGTGAACGAGCTCGTGTCTCTTCAGTGAACTGGCCGTGTCGAAGCCCTTGCGGCAGGTCTTGCAGCTGAACGGCGTCACATCCACCGTGGTGCGGTCCCGTCGGTAGATGACCCTGCGGGTACCTTGCTCCCGAGTTCGTCTTCTGATGACTCGCCCGTGTCGTTCATCGTGAGCGACCCTCTGGTGTTTCTGCAGCTGGCAGTTGTAGAGGAACGTCTTCCCACACAGGTCACACATGAAGGACTTGGCGGCGCCGTGGAGAAGCATGTGGGCTTTCAGCTTGTTGTCCTGGATGAAACTCTTCCCGCAGACCTGACATTTGAACGGTTTCTCACCAGTGTGAATACGAATGTGTCTCTTCAGGTTGTGTTGCAGGGTGAAGCCGGCTCCACATGTCTCACATGTGAAGACCTTCCCTCTGTGGACGGCCTGGTGCGTCCGGAGCGACCTCCTCTTGATAAAAGCTTTGCCGCACACGGTGCATTTGTAGGGATGTTCACCCGTGTGCACACTTCTGTGGCACTGCAGCGTGAAGGCGTACCTGAAACTCTCCCCGCACTCAGAGCACCTGTGTGGCTTTTCAACACTGTGTACCACCTGGTGAGCCTGCAGGTTGTGTTTCGTCTTGAAGCCCTTCCCACAGGTGGAGCAGACGAAGGGCCTGGTGTCTGTGTGAACCAGCTGATGAGTCTTCAGGTGCATCTTAGTTTTGAACATCTTCTCGCAGAGTTGACACTTGAAGGTGGCGTACTTCCTCTCCTCGTGCCGCAGCAGGTGGTACTCAAAGGTTGCCGTATTCCTGAATTTTCTCGGGCACTGGTCGCAGGTGAAAGGCCTCTGTTCGTTGTGAGTGTTCATGTGCTTCAGCAGATGAAACTGCCGGTTGAAGCTCTTGTTACAGACGTTGCATGAAAACACTTTGCCTTTCTTCCGGACTTCTGCTTCCTGTGAGTTTTGGCTGTCGGTGGTTTTGGATTCTGCTGTGGTTGTTGTGGGATGATCCTGTGCAGCATCTAGACCTGAGTGGAAAAGATAAAGGTCATCATATATAAACTACATAAATACATAAATCATCAAGACAAACAAAGACAGTCTGAAATACTGTAAATATCCTGATCCTATTAATAGTGTATGTCGTTTGAGAAGTTTCTGGTGCTGTGAAATCAGCACACCTTAAATAATTACTGTTGCCACAAATTCCAATAACATTATAACTTCACAGATTACACATTTTCAGTGAGATGATCAAAAATAACTCTTTGACTACTCTTATTTTCAGGCAATAACAGCAGCCAATGAATGTGTTGCACTGTGCTGGAAAGAAAGTAGCGTCCCTCTAGATCAGGGGTCCGCAACCTTCAACAACACTGACTTTTTTTTTTTAACAAAATTCATAAAAAATTTATGTTACTGTTTAGCTTCAATCACCAATTTTACAGTCTTTGGGCGTGACCTGTAACAAATATAGGATGTGACTCATATTTTGATTGACAAAATATTAAAACACTACATTTTTTTATTTTAATGTTACACGATCACCTCGATCTCCAAAACAAGAAGTACTCCATTGAAAAATGTAATAAAATGGGCATTATTTATTCATTTTTTTCTTTATTCAAATCAAAGCAACAGGGAGCCACTGCAGAGGATGAAAGACCCCTGCTTTAGATCAGTGTTTAATGAGCCCTTATCCTGAGTTATTTATGTAAATATGTAAAGTTACAAACATATGTAGCTGAGTAAAAAGCATAAAGTAAAATAAAATGGAAGTACAGTACTTGTGTAAATGTACTTAGTTGTTTTCCACCACTTCTTTCCCGTATTGCTCGTAACACTCCACTTTTCCCTAAAGGATTTGTTATAGCCTTTTAAGAAGAATAATTTTTTGTGCCGGATTTTTTCTTTACTGGAAACTTACTGGCATCGTGTCCACTCTGTATCCCAGCAGCAGGCAATGATACTGTGGCTCCTTCTGTATCCGACTTTCTTTTTAACTTTCCAAATGGCTTCAGGGTGAAGATCAGGCCACTCTGCTCGAACAGGACCGGGCAGCCGTTCAGGACATTTTCTCTCCACATCCTGGCGTTTTCGAAGTTTTCAGTCATAGTCTTCAGCTCGCTCTCCAGCTGTCCCACTTTGGCCTTCAGAGTCCTGTTTTCCTTGTGCAGCATCGAGGACAGTTGGGAGAAAATGTCGATGCTCTTCCTCGTCGCCTCCCGTGCCAGCATTTCCACAATGTCATTGAAATCTGGCTGTGAGGATTCAAAATACAGCAGTCAGTGCTATTTGTTGAGAAATATGTATTAGAGCCACATATTTGATGTTAGATGTATGTGTGGTGGATACAAGTATCTGCTGTTAGCACCAGCTGCACAAGCACCATCTGTCACTACAAATGGTTTAAAATGTAATATGACCTGGTGGTGTAACTGCTGGACAATATAGTACAATAAACTGATGACCCATCAGAGTTCACTAATGATGCAATAACACTTACATAACAATATCTCAAGCCTCACATTGTTCAGAGAATCTAATTTAGGGAGTGGAGGATCAGGCTCTTCAGAGGTAGAAAATATTTAGACTGATATTAACATCAACAAAGCAGACACCAAATAAGTTAGCAGAAGACCAATAGTAAGAAGAACTTTACACAAATGTTCAGATTCTTGACTTAAGTAAAAGTTTAAAAGTGTTATCAGAAAGATGATCAGGACTCATCAAAAGTGGCTGTTCACTTTAGCGTCAGTTCACCCTCCATCCGCTGGGTGGCGGTAACGCGCCTGGTGGTTCATTGGCCGCCGTTAATACAAAAACAAAAACTTGCCTTACTTATGTTCTTTTAAAACCCGAAATAAGAACCGGAACCAATATTTCTAAAAACGTGTTCATCTTGTTTGGTAGCCTGAACTTTATTTCCCCCTCAGAACTTATATTGACATTTTTGCTCCCGACTACGTGACGAAAGTCCGCCATCTTTGTTGCGCCTGTTGTTTGGTTTTCATTCTGTCGGTTCAATCTCCCCCAGTAGCAGCATCTCTGATCCCGATCCATCAGTCTGATCATTGATTTTTGCATGAACGTCCGTAAATAAAACTAAGGGTTAACTCACCTTTCGTCTCCCAACAGGCTCCTTTATGTAAATTTCCTTTGGGTTTCCGATAACATCAACAGCGGCTTTAATGGCCGTCTCCATGATCAACTTAGTTTCTTTATAAAACACAAGCTTTTCTGACATTTTACCTTCAAAGACAACGTCTGACTCTAAAAACAGCAAACAGCAGTACTAGCGTCATTAAGTCCGGAAACGGATGTGCCACAAAGGTAAAATCCTACTTCAAAATAAAACCCTGAAGTTGCTTCGATTGCAAATCATCTTTAATTGCAAACAAACGAAAAAAATATACAGTATCATATTATACAGAACTGTACATTAGAAAATCATTTTAATATTGCAGTTCTTATTTAGAAAATAATTACATCTTAATGGCATTCCGCCGAATATTATGAATTCAAAAACATAAATACAAAGCAGTTGTCAAAACAGAAAACTTTCAAAATAAAAAAGAGCCAAAATACTTTTATTAAACTTCAACGCAAGTGGTGAATAGGAGATACTTCCAGTAATTGAAACTAAGTCCTAAAACATGAAGCTGGCATCTTGGCTGTATTTCTCTTCATAAAATTTATAGAGGTATCTTACTCTCACTACCTCTGTTTGGGGTTTTTAA
>JBBMOC010000920.1:0-16788 GCA_037975185.1 Centropyge bicolor | reverse complement strand
GACACTGAACACAACACGGGGGACAATGTATGAAAAAGAAAAAAAAAGAATTTCAAAATGTGGAGGAAGAATGTCCCCTGAATAATTTCAGCCTCTAAAAGTTAGAGCATCATTACAATTTGCATTCATCACAATAGCTCCTTTTTTGACCCTTTGGTTGATTTAACTTGAAATACATATGTTATCATGAGTTATCCAGTTTTGCCATGTGACTGGACGTTACTTTTGGAACACATCTGGTGGACAGGAGAAGAGCAACAGTGGGCCATTTATGTGTTGTTTTGAACTGTGTAACAACTTTTAACTTGATTTATTAGTTTTCACATCCACCAAAAAAATCTACAGGGCTGATGTCATTCACTGATTTAATGAGTAATCAGCAGTGTTCATTTTGGCACCTGACTTTAATTTAGTTTTGCTTTGACTCTTTTGATGAAAATTTGTTAGTTTTGGGCAAACTTTATTTGATTTAAGTTATTTTTCATTTGTTTTATGTTTCGGTCCAGTTGTCAACAGTGAAAGTTTAATGAGACTTTTCTGAACATCTGGAGGACAATGGATGTTAATCCTATAACTTACACATATCTTTCGATGGCAACATGAAAAATAATGGATCAATGTTCCATTAGATACATTTTTATTAATGTCAACATGCTTAATGCATGTTTCCATAATTTGTCACAGCCGTTGTGTTGTCATTCATGTGTACTTGTCAGTGGACTGTACATGAACTGGGTCCAAAAATCTGTTTCTTCAAGAGTCGGTAAAGTCATTACTGACGGAGACAGATCAGTACTGGATGCAAGATTCCAATACAGAAACAGGTCAAGCGGCGAAATCAAAAAAATTTTTTTTTACATATGAGAAACCAAGGTTTGTGATTCTGCAAGCAGATGCAGGTCGCTGAAAGAGCAACAGTGGGTCATTTATGTGTTGTTTTGAACTGTGTAACAACTTTTAACTTAATTTATTAGTTTTCACATCCACCAAAAAAAATCTACAAAATAAAGAAAACACAGGCTGGCCAGAGCTACCAGTCGGATCACCACCAACCTGGCAACCCGAGGACCCAACTTTTGCTTCAATGTGTGAATGTTCTCAGGGATATGTGGTGCTTTAATTATACACTCAGACTTCAGACAAATAACATGGCAGAGGGTCAGTACAGGATATAAAGGAGGGATTTCAGACAGAGAAACAAACTGTCCTGTGGCAGGTGAGTCCAACCTGTTTTGAAACCAGAGAATTAAACTGAGAACATGAAGGAAAAATATCAGACTTGCAACGCACCGACATTTTCACAGCCTCCATGAAGTAAAATACAAACTTTCATAAAAATGAAAAGAAGATTTTCCTCTTCATCCCTTTGTCAGTGATCAATTAAAAACAATAGCCGGGACGTTAATAGAAAGGTGAGCCACACAGGTTTGTTGGTTGAAAAGGATAATATGATCAAACGGACTGTGGAAGTTTTCCAGTCAATCAAACGTACAAAACTGAGTCTCCTCTGCTGTGATTTTTAATGTACCCCAGAGAACAAATGCAATGCAAATTTATGACACTCTTTCAAGATTCAAGACAAAAGCAGACGCGGCAATAAAAACATGCACATTGTTTTGACTTATTAATGAAGCTGCCTTTACATTGTGTGCACACATGGTTTGTAGGGATGAGCGAGTACACCACTATCTGTATCTGTATCTGTTTAACCATCTACATTATCTGTATCTGTATCCATATTCGGAGTGGGCGGTGCCTAAACCGGAAGTGAGTGCAGAAATGGGTGGGGCTGAAAACGGTACATTATTTTAAGTCTGAAATTGATATGGATTGATCAGAAGTTGCTAATCTACTGTATTCAAAGTCTATATACAGTATATCTCAACAATATTTATATTATTTTCATGAACTGCAGAGAGAAAGTGTCAGATACTGCATGCAGCCACATACAATAAAAATATTAATATAGGCTACTTTGTGTGTTCAGCTATATGTGTGTATGTGTGTAAGTGGTCTGTAAGACTGTTTATTTTTTAATGATCTGTGTGAACTTCATGATGTGTGTGACTGGCCAATCACAGAGCGCGAAGACTGTCAGTTACACAATGAGGATTTTCCTTCAGCACGAGTACGGATATTGACGGATTTTACTCGTATCATAATCGTATTCGTCAAAAATGCTTTATCCGTACTCGTCTGAAACGAGTATCCGGCTCATCCCTAATGGTTTGATTTACAAATTTCAGCCAAGTGCAAGCTAGAAAATGCCTATTGATTATTAATTTGCTTCTATTGTGATATTTAGATTATTATGCCTGATAATCCTTGGATGTGCTGCTCTCCAGCCTGCAGGGCAGTCGGGTTGTTGACCATGTTTCAGGGTCCTTCCTGCAGGACTTTTTTTTTCTAATGAAAGTGCACTGAAGAAAAAAAGCTTTATTTTTCCACCGTCTGGCTTTCACAAGAGCAAACACTTGTATTTATCCGACATCAGACCCATCTATGCATCACATCTGTCCGTCTCTGTTCGCCCTTCCCTGACCTGATTTGGTTTGGTCCTTCATCATTTCCGCACTCGTTCTCTCTCTCGCACTCTTTTCTTTTTTTTCCCTCCTTCTGCTTGTATGGAGGGTTTGCAAACAGACATCACTGACAACAAGAGCCCATTCACTGTCAAGAAGGTCTGTCTCATGCGTGTTTGTCTGTGCGCACATGATTCCCAGTGTTTGTTTCTGTCAAGAGTGATGCAAGGTTAGAGAAAATATTAGCATATTTGCGATCAAGTTTTGTACAATTGCTGGTCGTTGAACAATCTTTGAAAGAGACGATGACAGACAGAAGGAGAGAGTCGACGCTGAGAGAGGACTCGCTGGTGGAGAAGGGATTGCTCATTCTGCTTTTGATGTCGAGGTCAAGTTTATTTACAAGGAAAATCAGTGAAGATAAAGACACCTGAAATTCAGCCTAGATTAAAGTCCTGTGCAAACAGACGATGCAAAAAAAAAAAAGATGATTGCTTCAAGACGCCCACATGCTCTCACACAAACATCATTTTAATCATCCAAATATCAAGGTCTTCGTGCGCTATTCCATGGTTACCAATCCCTGCGCCACCAGCTAGGAGGTGAATTCATGTGTGCCTTGAGATTTTCTCAAAAGTCAAGATAATCAACGTCTTCATTACGTTATAATCCGAAATCTGTAACATTATTATTATATCAATATGATGCATTATGGAGGAAAAAGCTACATGAATATGTTGCTATTTTCCTGGCAACACATTTCTCTCTCATTGCTATGATTATACTTGGTTTTATACAAAATTAAAACACCTCATTATAATTGTGTACAACCCTTCTATAATAGGTACCACAGTCCACATCCACACTGTTATTCACCTCACTCAAGTTTACTGGTGTTGTCTTGCATTTCTACGCGGGTAACACAGAGAGCCATCATTGTTTACTTTCAGGGAAATTATTCATTTTGCTCTCATTTTCAAATGTTAATTAGATCTAACCCTTGCCAGCAATTTCTTTGTCAACAGTAAATCCTTTAAAAAAAAAAATGTATGTGAGGCGTTTCAGGGCTGATGTCATTCACTGATTTAATGAGTAATCAGCAGTGTTCATTTTGGCACCTGACTTTAATTTAGTTTTGGTTTGACTATTTTGATGAAAATGTGTTAGTTTTAGGCAAACTTTATTTGATTTAAGTTATTTTTCATTTGTTTTACGTTTCGGTCCAGTTGTCAACAGTGAAAGTTTAATCTGACTTTTCTGAACATATGGAGGACAATGGATGTTAATCCTATAACTTACACATATCTTTCAATGGCAACATGAAAAATAATGGATTGATGTTCCATTAGATACATTTTTATTAATGCTTAATGCATGTTTCCATAATTTGTCTCAGCCGTTTTGTTGTCATTCATGTGTACTTGTGAGTGGACTGTACATGAACTGGGTCCAAAAATCAGTTTCTTCAAGAGTTGGTAAAGTCATTACTGACGGAGACACATCAGTACTGGATGTAAGATTCCAATACAGAAACAGGTCAAGCGGCTAAATCAAATTCCAAATGCATGATATTTAGCCTGGCTGAGGAAACTGTTTTACATATGAGAAACCAAGGTTTGTGATTCTGCCAGCAGATGCAGGTCGCTGAATAAGGCTTTGCATTAAAACGGTCTTTCATTCATTTGACCATTCGTCCATTGTTGGCGTTGTGATATGGTTTATGTTAAGTGACTAAACTTAAATTCTCCTAATGATCAATAACTATTTTTCAGCCAATCCAGTATCAGACATCACATGCACCCTATTCCTACAATTCTTTGAAGAAGCATAACAAATTTGCTGTTTGATTAGTGTTCACCATGTTGTTTTCATGTTGGCTGATGTTGACTACTGAAAGTTAAAGGATTGACATTTTTGAAGCTGGATTGTAAAACGTATTCACATTCGTCTCTCCATACATTTGAAAAAGTAAAGTTATTGTAATCTTACTGGAAGCAGAGATTAATTGCATCTTGTCATGTTGCGTTACACTTTTAAAAATTCAGCAGTTTGAGCCATCCTCATCTTAAAATTCTGGACATTTTGACTTGTTAGCTCGGCCGCTAACTGGACAATTAGACCACAGAGTTTGTCTAAGAGTCATATTTCTACCATCAACATCATAACATTTCACTGACAGTGGAGGGTAAATATAAGCGAATGGTGTAACACAGCTAATAAGCAAAAATAGGTTCCTCTAGTTTGGACTCTTTAAAGGTCAGTATTGTCAAGATACTTTGCTATGGGTCAATGGCACCAATTTGCACGTCCAATTTTGCTGAAGTTAAACTCTACAAGAAACATTTGCATGGATTAATTTCACCTCTTAGAGTGAATTTTCTAATCAAAGCAAATCCATTGGAATAAACAGATTTTGGCATGAAATGTAGCCATTTTACTGTGTCCAGGCAAGAAAGCGCTGATTCACACATGTCGGCATCCAAAAATAACTTGGAAACACTTGTGCTTGGCTCACTGTTAAAGTGATCATGCCAGTCGCAGGTTCACCTGTGTGTGTCCATTGTTCCACTTGTTCTGCTTTTACCTTTGGCTCAGTTTTGGAAAAAGAACTTTTCTGCAAGTTTCTCCACTCTCGCTGCTTCATTTGTAAAGACATTTGCAAGGAGAAGTGAGATCATTCTTCAGCCCTGTGTGGCTCTAACCACGCAGAGTCGTTTAGTCTGGAAATGAACACTAATTTCAAATGCTTGGACAAGACAAACACACTTTGGGTGACACGGGGAGACAGAGGAAGAGGCATCATCATTCACCGGTCGCCTTATAAATCCTCCGCCAGTTGTTTTAGTGCTGCTGACTGGGAAGGAGGAACGTAAGCGTTACCATCGCAGACATGCTTTATGTTCCCTCATACACTGACTAATTGAATGTTTGCCTATATCTAATGAGGTGGGCTGCCCCCGGAGTATTTGTATATCTGTGCGTGTGTGTGAGTGTATGAGGTATCTGTCAGCAGATCCCGTGATGCAGCACAGTTTTGTCCAGTAAAACCCTCGTCTTTAGTTTTGTGCCTTTGTTCGTTGGGAGTGATGATCTTATTAAAACCTTATTCAAATCACAGAAACCACTTCAGTGTCCTTTAAATACACGTGTCCCAACCAAGCGGCAACCCCCGGCGCTGAAAAATGAAGCCAATGCGGAAGTGCAAAAAAGCTGCAGTTCCTCGAATAACCACTAGAGCAGGCCGCAGAAGGGAGTTTTTTACATTTGAGCCCCATGTTAAAATGTCCGATTTTACCACAGAAAAAAACATATTTACAGCCTGGTTCAAAACATGGCTCTAGTCTCATAAGCTGTTTTTCTACTCCATGACAACTCTGGGGGGGCGTTCGTATAAGGCGGTCGTTTAAAATATACAGCATACATCATTAAGCACAATTCATAGCTGTCAATCTAAGTGGCGCCACTTTGATTGACAACTAGCCACTGACGGTCTAAAGGGCGTCACCCCGGCTAATTCTAGTCACTGAGTTTGGGAAAGAGATGGTCGTGGGGTTAGCCGGCTAGCAACGATATTTAGCATTTAACCTAGCTGGTTAGCCGTAGCTAGTTTGATTATTTCAAATAAAGCGGCTTTTTTTCAGCCAATAGCGTTCATTCAGCCGGCCCATAGGACCCGCCTCAGCTCCGCCCTCGCTCCACCTCTTTGTCCATATTTGGAGTAACCAGAGGTAGGCTACCAAGATGGCTACCCACTACGATTTGCTTCATTTTTGCTCTTCAGAAACCTATGGGTGACGTCACGGACACTACGTCCATATTTTATACAGTCTATGGTCCCAACCAACTGTTCAATTACAGTATATATCTTAAAGTGTCCATTTGAAACAGACATGGTAGGACCCTCACCCTCAATCCCTTTGATTTAATTGGTTTCAGAGTAGAAAAGTCCACCAATCATATACAGTCCTTCAAACTGGAAGGATCCTACCAATCTGTCAGTCACCTGTCAGTCGTCATTAAACAGCTCATGGCAATCAAAAGCCAGCACTTCAATCCAGCTACCTGTCGGGTGCCGAGACGAGGGAAGGAAGAGGAACACAGTGTGCCAAAGTCTCGACCACATGTTGCCTTGTGTCTTTCTGTGTCACAGTGTGTTTCTAAATCTATAATCATTATTTTCACATTCAATATGGGAAACCTTGACCGTATAATGCGAAAGGTAAAAAAAAAATCCAATGAGAAGTATTATCTAACACAGTCTTTTAGTGTCTTTTGGCCCACTGTTTTGGTTTTATGGTCCTACTGTTTTGTTCCAGTCTCATGGTTCACACAAGCCACCGATAAGCCTACTGTACGCCATCGTCCCAGCACCAGACAACAGACAAAGTTAGCAACTAGCTCACACACAGAACGGGAGCGTTTAGCAGCGAAAGGAGGATGAATGTTGGACTTTGTTTGTTGAGTGTCCACAACTATGATGAAATAATGTCTAATGTGGATCTTGGGTTTTATACTTAGAATCAGAATCAGTTTTATTGGCCAGGTACATACTTACATCTACTTACATATAAGTAGACTAATTAACAAAGAATGGCCTAACAAGACTAGAGAACATAGGCATTTTTTCCTAATAGTACAAATATATAGCTGAGTGCAAAATATGCAGAAACATTGCAGAGTGGTCAGAATATGTGCAGATAAACACAATATACAGTATATTCAAGGTCAAGTCTCATTTCTTCATTCCTAACCTGTTTCAAACTGCATTGATACAGGGGGGGGGGTGATCATCAGTCGTGGAATAATTCACTAAAGTCGTCTCTACATCGCTGCTTCCTTTTTGGTGATTTCCAGTCTTCAGACTACAGACTCAAACCAATTCAAAGGTACTGGTGCCACTTCATTACTCTCATATGTAATGAAGCTCTCTAGTACAAGTTCAAACAGGAATCCTCTTTTATTTCTCCCCTCTCACTCTGGCTCAGATTTATTGCCATCCACTGAGCACCCTGCTTGTCTGCTCAGGCATGTTGGTCAGGCTGCTGCTTTGTGGATGATTTTTAATATTAATAATCAGTCATTTTCGTGTGTGTGCGCCAGCTTCATTTCCCCACTAAATAAACTGTAATAGGCAAAACAGTAGTGAGGGCGCGCTTATTTCTTTTAAACTACGATCGTGGAATAAATCCACTACACCATTTTCCTCGGCTGATTTCTCGCTGTCACGGCGATAAACAGCTCTGCTCAAGCGAGATTCACACTGAGTAACTCTTCAAGGAAAACCCTGTATGCACAGTCCGAGGCGGGACTGAGCCATCTGATCTGGCTGAGTGAGATTTAGATTTGGTGTCACTTTTTTTTTTTTTTTTTTTTTTCCCTTTGTCGCCTCACTTGTTAGAATTCAGCATAACTCTGTACGGCTCAGTTCAGATGAATCATGGCTTTGACTCATTCACAAACCTACTCTGTACATTTAGACGCATAATCAGACAATTACACACACACACGCATCCTTTCCTCCAATCACATTGATTTACTCGTCTAGCCAACGAGGCGCTCGTTCTTGGAGGACATTAGGGCAAAAAAAATGGCATAGTGCTATTGATCAACTGTTCAGAATGACAACATTTTTTTGGATGCACACACACACAACTGTGCATGAATGCATACTGTATAGCCATGCGTGTTGTGTTTCCCTGTGTCGTGCATGTGTGTCTGTGACTCTCTGTCTGGGTGCTATCTAAGGACGCAGGTCATCCGAGGACAGTCCTCTCTTATTAAGCAGGAAATAGAGGAAAGCGCCGATGTCAGCAGAGTGCCAGGGAGCTGCAGCACACACAGCTCGGCCCGGTGTGTATTTACAGCAGCACAATCTATCTAGTCCATATCTATGGTCCTGAGCCTGCATAATCATATCAGCAGTGATCTAAGAAGCCACACATGTTGCAGCTCTATCTATTTAGAGGCTGGATTTATTGCATCGAACTTATCCCTGAGGGAGATGTGCATATCTGTGTTTTTTTTTTTTTCTGTGTGTGTTTGTTTGTGTATGCGTGTCTCTCTATGTGAGCGTGTCAATACTTATCTAAAATCCCCCGTGTTCCAGGCCTAGTTGGTGTAATTCAGGCCGATTTTAATCTATTTTCTTCGCTCTCTTCTCCCAGTAAAGAAGAAGTAAAACTACAATGATAGGGTCAGGGTCATTTCCTCCTGCTAATGGCTGCTAATAGGTTTCGTTACAGATAATCTGGCTCTAATGATGTGGTCAGCGGCCCCTCACACTTGCTCTGGGTCACTATCGGAGATTCTCCAGTCAATATGGGCTCAAGTCAAGGGCATGCTGTCTAGCGAAACTTGGTCTTGAGTATGCAAATGACTTGCTTGCTAGTTGACTAGGCGGACAGACTGAATGACTCTTGCAGGGTTTGGGCTTGAGCCACGTTATTACACCACTGACCCCAGAAATGAAAGAACCCCCGCTGGAGCTAAAGTCAATTGGAAATGACCCCTTTTGAGTTAAGGGGTAGCAGAAATGTCAGAGCAGCTTCTACTGAGGATGGTGTCATTTGAAAGATGTTCACTTGCAACTTTAAATACATTTACTTTTAATTAAAATATGGTGAACCAGATTAAATCCCTCTGATTCTACAGACACTGTTTTTTTTTTTTTGGGGGGGGGGGGGTCTATCTCAGTCAGGCCATCTTGTCATTGTTGACCAGTATAGTGTTCATCCTCCATGGTCACAGATCAGATCCATGACCCAGTCTAGTCCAATTCAAGCAATACATTGTAGTCACTAAAGTAACTGGGCAACCAACATGACTCTAAATCATTATGCAGGTTTATTCAGGTTATCTAAGCCACTTTATTTGGAGCACACTATGACACAGTAGGTCAGAGTTGAATGAGAAATTTAGTCTTTAAACTGTTACTGATGCTTTCAACAAATACATTTTACCAATGGCCTTCATCTTTTCTTCCAAATAACTGTGGCTAATCTGGAGGTTCCTTTCAAACCTGCCTGACATCGGACTGCTCCTGTTCAGTAATGTCACTGCATTTCCAGATTGAGACAAATCATTTGTTGGGTACAGTATTATTATTTCTGATTGGCCTGTGGAATATGAGATGAGATTATGAAAATAAGCACCCAAGTTGTAATAAACCAGAATTATTAACAATCAATTTGTGCCTTGCTGGTGTTCTCCATCCAGTGAAGAAAGCGACAGTAGTCTTTACTTATGTTCACGGACTGGTTCCTCCATAGTCTCCATTTCTAGACCGGATACATCATAATGGGCTGACAACAGGTATATCTTCAACAGCCCGCAAAGTCCCATAATCCATAGAGCAGGTGATCCTTATCAGCTCCTAAAGTCGTGGATGAGATCACATGAGCATGTCACAGTCGCTCGGCATTTGCATTGAAGTAGGCATTGATCACGAGTAATCCCGTGAAGTAGATCAATGAAAAGCCACTGCATGGCGGCAGAGTAGTAGTGGGAGTCAAGCTCTGCATGTATAGAGCAGGATATTGTTGATGCTGTTCTATTTCTAAGATGGCTATGTATTTTACTTACTTTGTATCACCTGTGTGTCATGTGACATCTGTGTTTCACTCCAAGCGGCGACCTCCGGCGCTGAAAAATGAAGCCACTGCGGAAGTGCAAAAAACCTGCAGTTCCTTGAATAACCGCTAGAGCAGGCTGCAGAAGGGAGTCAATTACATTTGAGCCCCATGGTAAAATGTCCGATTTTATGACAGAAAAAAAACATATTTACAGCCTGGTTCAAAACATGGCTCTAGTCTCATAAGCTGTTTTTCTACTCCATGACAACTCTGGGGGGGGGCGAATTTTTTTATAAGGCGTTGGTTTAAAATATACAGCATACATCATTATGCACAATTCATAGCTGTCAATCTAAGTGGCGCCACTTTGATTGACAACTAGCCACTGACGGTCTAAAGGGCGTTACCCCGGCTAATTCTAGTCACTGAGTTTGGGAAAGAGATCGTCATGGGGTTAGCCAGCTAGCAACGATATTTAGCATTTAACCTAGCTGGTTAGCCGTAGCTAGTTTGATTATTTCAAATAAAGCGGCTTTTTTTCAGCCAATAGCGTTCATTCAGCCGGCCCATAGGACCCGCCTCAGCTCCGCCCTCGCTCCACCTCTTTGTCCATATTTGGAGTAACCGGAGGTAGGCTACCAAGATGGCTGCGCTCTACGATTTGCTTCATTTTTGCTCTTCAGAAACCTATGGGTGACGTCACGGACACTACGTCCATATTTTATACAGTCTATGGTTCACTCTCAGTGTGTGTGTTTGTTTCTCTTTTCATTGTCTCTGCCTGTGAGTCAGGTGTTGGTTTGTGATGGATGACTCACTGCAACTCAGTACTAAAGTACTAACCTCGTGCAGAAACCCCCACCGCCTGATTTGACCCCTCCGAAATCATCTCGGCCATGAAGCAGAAATACAAAACACTGAGTTATCTGTGTTCCATTTAGAGAAAGGCTGACCTGCCGCAGACATGGGAGTAAACGGTGGCAAAGTTTTGTAATGTTTGAATCTCCAGAGTAGGTCACAGTGATTTATGAGCTCTGTCTGCGAGAGTGTGTGTGTCTGTTATGAACCACAGTGCATTTGTGTGTACGAATGCGCGTTCGAAAAACAAGGTTGCACTTTTAAAGTGATGCCAGCAGGCGTCCACGTCCTGCACCCAAGGCCCCTCATTTGAATCACACGGATGTCCACACTTGCAAATTTACACTTTAACACTTACTTTAAAGCTGCCCCTCCAGTCCTCCCTAAAACACAGCCATGGACTGCTTGTGTGTTATTATGCAACTACAGCTATTTTAGATTCCTTTTTCCCCACAGTAAGTACAGAAGTCAGGGTGCTATGGAAAATCCACTTTGGGTGTTTTCTAAATCAAATTCTGCATAGTCTCCTGTAAGCGCTGATAAAGAGATATGAGAGCTGTGGATGTGAGAGAGAGAGAGAGATTTGATATAAAATAACTTTAATTGATTGCCTTCTTTCCTTCAAATATTGTCTAGTGATTGGATATTACAGTGCATTTTATTCTGTCTGTCTCTTCCTTTCCCAGAGTCGACAGTATATGCAGTGCTATTAGATCCACATCTGTAGTCGGCATCGTAAAGATTAGAATAGATCCTTTTCTTGACTGGACTTACTCTGGTGTGTTCGTGCCATAGACTGTATAAAATATGGACGTAGTGTCCGTGACGTCACCCATAGGTTTCTGAGGAGCAAAAATGAAGCAAATCGTAGTGCGTAGCCATCTTGGTAGCCTACCTCCGGTTACTCCAAATATGGACAAAGAGGTGGAGCGAGGGCGGAGCTGAGGCGGGTCCTATGGGCCGGCTGAATGAACGCTATTGGCTGAAAAAAGCCACTTTATTCGAAATAATCAAACTAGCTACGGCTAACCAGCTAGGTTAAATGCTAAATATCGTTGCTAGCCGGCTAACCCCACGAACGTGACCAATCCGTCAAACTCAGTGAATAGAATTAGCCGGGGTGACGCCCTTTAGACCGTCAGTGGCTGGTTGTCAATCAAAGTGGCACCACTTAGATTGACAGCTATGAATTGTGCATAATGATGTATGCTGTATATTTTAAACCAACGCCTTATAAAAAAATTCGCCCCCCCCCAGAGTTGTCATGGAGTAGAAAAACAGCTTATGAGACTAGAGCCATGTTTTGAACCAGGCTGTAAATATGTTTTTTTTCTGTCGTAAAATCAGACATTTTAACATGGGGCTCAAATGTAATTGACTCCCTTCTGCGGCCTGCTCTAGAGGTTATTCGAGGAACTGCAGCTTTTTTGCACTTCCACATTGGCTTCATTTTTCAGCGCCGGAGGTTGCTGCTTGGTTCGTGCTCACACACTGACCCGGCCTACTTGAAATGGAGCCATTCTTCATGTTATGTTTTTCACCTGTGCTTTTCCTGCTTTGACAAGTTGAAACATCTGCTGTAAATAAAAAGTCCATTACAATCAACATTTCAGGTTTTTCCTCCTCACAATGTCGTTATATAGTCAATCAGTTCAACTCTTGACTTGTTTACAGACCGTCTGAAAATCTCACCACTCATGTTTCTCGACACATCACTGCTGACACTGACACTGTTGTGGCAATTTCTCAGATCTTGGGAAATGAAGCATGGCGTCCTGGCAGAGCGCTGAAGTCACGCTCGCAGCAGCTTTTTGGCATCAGCTTTTTTTTATTCGTGTTTCATCAACGCCGGCTCCGTCGCAGCTGTCTTTGATTATCTGACCAGTTATGTCCAATCACATGTGTGCAGGTGCGCTGCATGGCTGTAATCTGACATGTCTGACTTCAACTCAGAAGGTGTGCTGGATCTCATCTGAATCTCCATCAGAAAGCAAATAAGAGTATTTCCTAAAGTATTGAACTTTTCTTTTAAGCAGGGGATTAGTTCTCCGAGCAGCGCCACAGTCATTGAGAATCAAACCTGTTTTATAATTTGCTATAAATAGTCAGTTACTTGACATGAAGTTGCCTTTATTTGAACTGGAAAGTCATTGAGAGCAGGCTCCCATTTACAATGATGTGTAAGAAAGAAAAAAAAAAAGTAAAAACAGGTCTGCAAATGTAGTTTATAAAAATACAAGATATACTATAAAATGGGTACAAACAGAGCACAACGTGTTCATTTTCAAGGTGCTTTGCAAAGAATTCCAAGCAGACAGAGCATAAAAACTAAAAGCTGATCTACGGAGCTCAGAACAGACTCGAGGAACTTGTAGAAGAAGTCGGTCATTGGACCGAGTCTGATACGGTCCAGAAGACCAAACGAGCAGAGATGTATTATACAAAGGCAACGTCCCTTTAAGGGCCTTATAGATAAACATGAACAAATGTCTAGTACGCCTGTCAGCCAGAGAGGACAACCCAACATTGGTCTATAAAGTGCAATGATGAGTGTTGTCGGGATCACTGGTAACAAAGCTGATAGCTGAGTGATAATCCGCATCTAAAGTGTAAAGAGCAGTAGCAGATGCATGCCTGTACATCTCATCTCTGCAATCTAAAACAGGGAGAAAACGAGCCTCAACCATCATTTTTCTACAAGACAAGATGTCAGGGACCAAGCAGCATGAGCAGAGACACGAGAGGGTTTTCCAACTTAAAGGCTTTATTTGGCCAAATCAAGATCCAAAAACAAAGTTGCAAATGATTAAAATACATAAGCAAATTCAAAGTATCAACCAAAATGACTAAAGTTGGGCCCTTTAAATAAACTGAGGTCAACAAAACAATATGGCAACAGAACTCTTAACTGAACAAACCTGACCTAGTGAATGATGAAAATGAAGGGGTATATATACACGAAGGGTAGCCTACAGACAAACGGGGGGGGGGACGACCTATTACCTTACTAATAAAACCCAAAAATAACTTCCCCTTAGACATATAATACACATAATATTTACAAATATTAAATACATATACTTCCCAAACTTAAAGAAATAACCACATGCTGCTGTTCTAGCAACCTCCACCATTAACAGCACCCCTGTCCAGCAATAGGTATAATAATAGGTATAATAATAATTGGCAGCTTCCACTTCCTGTGGAGAAGCATAAAGGTTGCTTTAAAAAAAAAAAAAAAAAAAAACCCAAACATTTTTAAACCACAATTTGTGCTGGAATTATTTATGCTAAAATGGCACATGGATGGTGTGGACTGTGGATGTCCATCACACAAGACATAGACAATATTATTATAACTAATAGAAATGATGACATGGAGTGGAATGAACTTTTAACACACAGCGGTGTCTGTTCCATGAGTGAAATACAGAGAAAGCAGATCCTGTCCAGTGGTGGTGTAGTAGCTGGGTGTTGAGCTTGGCTTCGGTGGCAAGTACAGCAGACTGCTCAATTACTCAGTGTGAATCCCTTAGGTCTAACTTTGTACATTAATACCCAGTCATTCATTAGTGTAAGCAGCATATTGGGATATAATCCCTCCTCTCCAGTGTTTTCCCTTTTATCACCGGCTCCGTATCACTTTCCTTGACGTTAATGTTCAGGTAGTAAGTATCAGCAAATGGAATGTCTTTCAGCAACCACATCTCTTTCATCATTTATCCTGGCATCAACAGCGGAGCTATACGAGCTGGAGTTCATGCCTCTGCCAAGTACCCTGTCCTGAGTCATAGCGACAGCGCTCCATATCAGTAACACAGTTTCATTTGCATTGTGCTGATGTGATGATTCCCCTGAAAATCACCTCAGTGGAAGTGACGATGGGTTTAAGCTTGAAGCCGATGTGCTGCGCTTCCTTTAAATTACCGCAACTGCTGTGAGATACGAAAGCATTATAAGTGTAGTTTGACAACGACCCACCAATAATATGGAAGCGTGAGTGTTTTTAATTAAAGCTGCTCTTAAAAACGAAGTTATGCAACCGAAAGGATTTAATAAACACAGTCATAAACATCTCATCACACCACACAAGACTGTGAAGCATTAAAGATGTGAACGCAAAGACGAAACTCATTAAACCTGCTGGATTGTATTGTAGTCACACTGGGGTAAACAAAACCCGCATTTCTTCATTTTGGATGCTACTATGTGAAAACCCCTCTCATGCATCCCACTTTAACCAGCTATAACAAGAAAGAGGAACACGAGACTCACCAGCTCACTGACTCTGGAGCAGCTTTCTCCACAACTAAAGCAATGCTACTCAAACAAAAGAAGGGTAATTGGAAAGAAATAGACTTTTGTTTGATTTGTTTTGTTGAGGCTTTCACAGGGTGGTAATTGGTAAAATTGCAAGCATTGTTCCCATGTTCTCTTCTCTCTTTTTTTTTTTTTTTTTTTTTTTTTGCAGAAATACTGTATGTGATAATTGGACAAATTGACAATTTGAACACAGAACTTCTTAAGTTTTGTGTCTGTGTTGGACTCGTCGTGCTGCAAATCAATGAGCATCATGACTATATTGGCTTTTTTTTTTTTTTTAGGTGGAATACGTAACATCGCCGGCTTCATCTATCTGTTTGAGTAAATGCTTCTTTTTGTCATTTATGCAGACATTTCCAGGATGAGTCATAATGCTCGGCACCTGGTGAGAGAGAGAAAGAGAGAGCACAGCAGTAAGTTAAAAACGTTATGATTAGGAGGAAGAAGATTACATCACTAATGGATTTTAAAACTTTGCTGTTGTAGCCTTAATTAATGGCCATTATAAGGGCGAGGAGTGCTCACCGCCACATCTCACAGCGAAATACCTTTCTGCATCAACTCCATCATTTCATATTAGCAGAGTGCATTTCGCTGCTTGTTTTATAATATCTGACGGCAGACAAGCATTTAATGACAAAACATTAAGTTGAACGCCTATTTGCAAAGTGTTTTGCTCGATATTCATTTATTTATCACATGGCATATATATGACAAATGAAAATATAGGGAGAAACTGGTTGGATTATTATTGTCATCTTACCCACTGCCGGTTAATGTGCGAGGGTTTTTAACCTCTTTTGTCCTGGTGGCACCATAACGAGACAATTGTTTTAATGGACGTATGTGATATGAAAAGAGTCTCCTCAGCAACTGGCTCTCTCTCACTGAGTCTCCTGCTTTATTAAACTGATCTTTTCCTCATAGTTGGAGCTGTATGTTTCACCCTGTGCTCCTTCAGCCTCTACATTACTCTGACAGTTCATTTCAGACATGGTGAAGGTGACGCAGTTGAAAGTTGAAAATGTTGCCGGGTCTTGCCGTTGTGACTTTTACGTACAGTGACCCGTAGGGATGAGCCGGATACTCGTTTCAGACAAGTTACGAATAAAGCATTTTTGACGAATATGATTATGATACGAGTAAAATCCATCAATATCCGTGCTCGTGCTGAAGGGAAATCCTCATTGTATAACTGACTGTCTTCGCGCTCTGTGATTGGCCAGTCACACACAGCGCCCGCCCCTCCCTACACAGACACGTCTCTGCACATCTCTCGTATCGTACGAGGTGCATTTAATAAGACAGAGCTGAAAACGGCTCGCGTCGCGTCGGTCAGTGCCTCCGCCCCGGTCGGATTTTTTTTTTTTTTTTTTTTTTACCGTCTTCTTGCTCTTAGTTTGGCTGGTGATATGAAGTCAGTTGAAAAACTTTGCTCGTACTGAACGCGGTGCTTTTGAGAAGAAGTGAACAAGGCTGACATATTATTTCCCTGTTTGCCATCACTGGATGTT
>JBBMOC010000919.1:0-16801 GCA_037975185.1 Centropyge bicolor | reverse complement strand
CCGCATTTCCTACTAAACAAAGGCCAACAGTGCCACCCGCTGACATAAAAAGGCAACTGCCCTACATCCACCCCGGCTTTAATTGATGGCGTCCCTGCCATCAGACTAGATCAAATACAACAAATACATACAGTATTAACTCATCTAAGAACACCTTTAACAAATCATTTTTATTATTATTTTTTTTAAATAACATTTTATTTTAAATTTTCAACAAATCATTTTTAACTAGACAATAACAATAACAATTATAATGTGGGGTGAATAAATCACTGCTGTGTCATGACTGTGTCTAAGTAGCTGCCACTCAGGTGTATGCTCTATGTCTGCTATATGTGACCTGCTGCTCTACTCGCTTTAACCCTCTGCCATAGCTCCCATCCTCTTGTAAAATGTGACCAGGACCCTGTCCCCCGGGCTAAAGACTTGGCTCTTTGCTTTCTGGTCATAGTACTTTTTCTGCTGCCCTTTAGCATGCCGTGACATCTGGTTGGCCTGAGCATAGGCCTGTGACAGACATTCATGGAGTGTCTGGACATAGTCACTGTATCCACATGCCTTGTTCTCAGAGGGAAACCCAAAAATCAGGTCAACAGGCAGCCTTGGATGTCTGGCGAACATCAGGTAGTATGGTGTAAACCCGGTCGAGTCATGCTGTGTGCAGTTGTAAGCATGTGTCATAGCATCTAAATGCTCATGCCAGCGAGGCTTCAAATGTGGTTCCAAGGTCCCCAGCATGTTTAATAGAGTCCTATTGAACCTTTCAGTTGTCCCATTGCCCTGGGGGTGGTATGGTGTGGTGTGGGTCTTAGTGATGCAAGTACACTTACACAGCTCTCTCACAACAGCACTTTCAAAATTGCGCCCCTGGTCGGCGTGCAACTTTGCAGGGAAACCAAATCTGCAGAAGAAGTTTTTCCACAGCACCTTAGCCACTGTGCTGGCTTTCTGATCTTTGGTGGGGTAGGCCTGAGCATAACAGGAGAAGTAGTCTGTCACAATGAGAACATTTTCTATTCCACCTTTGGATTTCTCCAGGCTCAAAAAGTCCACACACGCAAGCTCCATGGGTGCGCTGCTGTGGATGCTGACCAGTGGAGTTCTGAGGCCTGACGTAGGAGTCTTCCTGAGACAGCACCTCTCACACTGTTCACACCACACCTTTATCTCCTGGAACATTCTTGGTCAATAAAATCTCTCTCTTATCATCTGCAATGTTCTCTCAGAGCCCAAGTGACCTGATTCATCGTGAAGAGCAGTTTTGACTGCTGTGCGGAGAGTCTCTGGCAGTACAAGCTGCACCACTGTCCCTCTCTGGCCATCTTGAATGCAGCGGTACATAATACCTTCCTTTACCACTAACCTCCTCCACTCCTTTAAGAGAAGGCACACTTGCCCACTGCCTCCAACCCTCTCACTGTGACGTGGTTTGTGGTTCTGGCTTTTAAAGTGCAAGACTGGGCCAATGACAGGGTCTCCCTTCTGTGCTGCGCGAATCTCCTGCGTTGTCATGGCAGGGAGTGACTCAGTCCCCACATCCCCATAAGGCTCACTACATTGTGGAGGTTGGTTGGGCCAAGGCTCCTCAGAAGCAGCAGCACCCTCAGATGAAGGACTTTCTGGCTCCAGCATGTTTTGTGTCTCCCCCTGCTCATTGGTTCCCACCCACTGAGGGCAGGTTTGTAGGACCTGACTGACTTCCTGGGTGGGCATACGAGAGAGGGCATCGGCATTTGAGTTGCTCTGACCCCGTCTGTACTGGATGTCAAAATTGAATGCAGACAGCTGAGACACCCACCGCTGGCCTGTAGCATCCAGCTTTGCCGTAGTCATGACATACTTGAGGGGGTTTTTGTCAGTTTGGACAGAGAACTGGCGCTCGTAGAGATGGTCATAGAATTTGTCTGTCACTGCCCACTTCAGAGCGAGAAACTCAAGTTTATGGGCAGGATACCTTGTCTCTGCTGGGGTCAAGCCTCTGCTGGCATAGGCTATAACCCTCTCTGCTCCCTCTTGCACTTGTGCCAAAACAGCACCAAGCCCCCCACCAGAAGCGTCAGTCTGGAGAACAAACGGCAGGCTGTAGTCTGGGTAGCCCAACTTCAAACCATGTTCCTGGAGACGACTGAACACTAGCTGCAACCTCTCTAAATGCTCATCAAAAGTTTTGGAAAAAATGATGAGGTCATCCAGGTAGATTAGGAGATGAGTGAAGTTGAGATCACCAAAGCAGCAGGTCATTAGCCTCTGAAAGGTGGATGGGGCGTTCTGCAGCCCAAATGGCATTCTGTTGGCTTCAAACAGCCCCATCGGTGTGCTGAATGCCGTCTTGTGCCTGTCCGGCTCTGCCACTTCCACTTGCCAGTACCCAGATGTGAGGTCAAGAGTGGAAAAGTACCTTGCTTGACCCAGAGCTTCCAAGGCCTCCTCTATTCTTGGCAGAGGGAATGCATCTCTTGTGCTGCAGGAGTTGAGCTTCCTATAATCAATGCACAGTCTTAGTGAGCCATCTTTTTTGGTTACAATCACCACCAGCGATGCATATGGACTCTTACTAGGTCTGATGACTCCTGCAGCCTCCATCTCACTCAACAATCATCTGACATCCTTCCACTGGGAAGGGGGGATCTTTCGATATGGGAGCCAAAATGGCTTAGAGTCAACCAGTGGGATTTCATGTTGCACAGTTTTAGTGTGGCCAAAGTCTGTGGGATGCTGCGAGAACACACCTGCATTCTTCTCCACCAGCTCTTTAAGGAGGGAACGCTGGTGATCACTCTCCACTGCTGCTTCACTTAGATCCACAACAGAGTCCGCCACCACATGATTGAAACTCAGACATGCCTCTTTGTCCCCCTCACTTTCTCCATCTCCATGCTTTTTGTCTGGAAACTCCATAATCTTGTCCACCAGGAAAGCATTGGCCAGGTGCGTTTGTGGTTTGATTGTAATAGCACGCTCGGACAGGTTCATTACTCTGATGGGGGCACAACTTTTCTTCACATCAGCGAGGACTCTGGCAACCAAGAGGTTTTGGGGGAGTTGCAAGGAGGGGTGACCTTCAATCAGTGCTGTGTAAGTCTTTCTCGGGGGGCCAGCTTTAATCTTGCACATTAAATCCATTTCCTTTCCACCAGGAATGCGTATCTTATGGCCAGTGTACACAACAGGGCCCACCCTGTCATCTTTTTCACTCTGTTTGGCATCTCTAACCTCCAGTAGAGCTGCATACCACTCTAGATGGCTGTCTTTTACTTGGTGGAGAAATTGCTGACCATGAGTTGCTTGGAGTTGACTTTTGACAGCACGAATGACATTGGTCCCTACAAGCAGGGGGACTGAGGAGCGATACCCAGAATCTGGAACAACAAAAGCTGGTACATTTTTATACTCCTTCCCCAGTACCTTTAGTTCAATGTGTAAGACACCATGATAGGGCACATTCTGGCCTGCAGCGCCCTCTATGGGTATTTCAGAAGACTGCAGCTTTTGTTTTCTTAGAATGGGGTGGTTACACCAGTATTCATATGTAATGCTGGTTACTTGTGAGCCAGAGTCAATGAGAGCCCTACACTTTATTCCGCTGACCTCCACCTCTCCCTCGTTCCTCGGACCCACTAATGGGGGGCTCTCTTCTCCATCACTCGTCTTTATTTCCTGCTGTAGGGGACCTTGCTGCTTGCCCATGGTTGCCGCGGTTTCCATGGGCTCTAGGCGTTTAAAGGCTGGTGTGGGTGAGGTGTGTTCCCCTCTGCGGGGCTCACTGGCTGAGGTTGCTGAGCCCAGGCAGGGTTGGGGTTAGGGAAAACAGCTCTGCAGGTGCGGGCTATATGTCCCTGTTTCCCACACCCATAGCATGTCACACCTGCACTGGGGATGGGAGTCACAGCTGGTGGTTGAGGTCTTGGTGGGGGTATGGTGGGTGGGGCAGTGATTCTGGCTTCAAGATGAGACCAACCTACAACCACGCTTACCTTGCGGAGCAAGGAAAACAACTGTAAAAACATGGCGCCCTGCGACGAGAAAACCTCCTAGGGATGGTGTCCTTAAGGGGACAAAACAGGTGGAATCGCCGCATTTCCTACTAAACAAAGGCCAACAGTGCCACCCGCTGACATAAAAAGGCAACTGCCCTACAACTGCATTTAGAGGAACAGCCAAATGTTACTAAGTGGAGGAAGAAGTATACATATTAGAAGATTATGGTCCAGTATCAACATTTCATTTAAGTAAATGTGATTATGTATTTAGAGTATGATGCATAAAGTGTAATTCCCACCTGTTAAATGTACCTGCATGCGCAGGCACAATTTGTTGAGTCTGAGTATTAAGGGCAACAAAAGCACAAGTACCTGAAAAATATACTATCATATTGTACTTAACCCATAAGATGCCATGGTGACATGGGTGTCACAAACACTTTGAATGCCATAGACTCTTACACAGTTTTATGCTTGACCTTAACTCGTGAAGTCCCTAAGCCACATATAGGCTACTATTGTAAACATCCTGGTGTGGTGGTCATGTGACTGTGACAGGACGTGTGGAGCTAAAGTGAAGGAAGTAGCTAATTAAAAAAGATAATTTTTAACCCATTTAAAAGCTCTGTTGCTTTCATATGTCCTGTATTACATTCAACCTGCTCTGACCATATTTTTGAACAAATACATTTTAAACAATAAATATAATTAAAAGAAATAAACTTAAAAAAACACATCAGAAATGTGTTCTTTATGGTCCACTTGCTCTGTGGTATATCCCTCATAATTTTCCTTTAGGGAGAAATAGGTCTGGGTTCTTATGGGTTAAAAGAGTTAGTAAATGTAATCAGAGACTTCGGATTTCTGCTGGACCGTTTAACAGCGCGTGCAGTGTGTTAGCTAACGTTAGCATTGACGTTAAGGTCAGCCAGCAGATAAAGGAGTAGTGAAGCTGAATGAAACCGAAGCAGTCATTTACGTAAATTCTTTTGGTTTTGTCTTTCTTAGACTAGTAAAATGATAAAGTTAAACTGTGTTAATCTTGAAATGTTTATGGAGACGTTTACTCAGCTAGAACAGGTAAAGTAATGCTGATTACAGTAAGGCTAATTGCTGCTAATTTATTTATTTATCTGCTTTTCGGGTTTTGCGGCTTAATAAGCTCAATTAAAGAGTCACAGGTATGAGAAGAAGTTTAAAAAACAGTAATAATTATAATTAATACTTAATAATAATTAAAAATTTGAGTCTTTCAACGAGTATTAACTAGGCTGTCATTAGCATTAGCCACTTGTTTGCTTCTGCTATTTTTTCTGTTTATTGTATTTTACAGTGTTTATCTTGAGTTAGTTTCTGTCTGGTTACACAAGAGAGAGTGGGGGGATAGATAGATTATCATTTATCTCATAGGGAAGTTGTAGTGTTACAGCCGCCAAGTCATATAAAACAAAAGAATGAATAAAGAAAACATTATGTGTGCATTGAACTAAAATGTGAACCACTGCTACTCCTGCTGTGTATTAAATATACTCTTCACAATCACAGTGTCCAATAATACAGTGTACATTAGCAATGCATCAGAAGCTTTACACACATGCCTCCTTAATGAGGCTTCAAGGAATAAAGAAAAGTCTTTACCACAGTCTATGGTCTTTACTCTTTATCAAACAGAAAATCACAGAGATTCATGGCAAAAACAACAGGTTGGAGATCATGCTGGAGGATGCCAATAGACTCATGAAATTCAATCAGACCAAGGAGAAAAGTCTGGTTGAGGGTGAGTTTTTGTCCTTTCATTTGAAAGCTGGAACATTTATTTCTCTGCTTACTCTGTGTGTTCTCAAATTTAAAATCCTTGTGATGCTTGATTTAGTGTTTGTATGTCTCCCTCTGCTGGTGATTTAACCAAATGACAGTCCCCTTTACTGTTTTTTTCAGTTCAGAAAATGAAATCCTAATTTTTTTCGAATTTAGAGATGGACTGATATATTAGGGGATTTCTAATACATTGTCTTCTAGATCAGCATTAATAGACAGATGAGGTTCATGACGCCAATGAGATGGTGATGCACACTGTCAGACAGATGAATATTATTTGAACGTGCAGTGTTTTCACAAACAGATTGTAGTTTGAGAGATTGGTTTGTAAAGAGAAAATACTGGATAACTTAGTTTTAATTTCATAGTGTTAGGTACATTTTTAACCACAGAAAATTCAGCATCACATTAAAAATGTTTCAGTGGTTTTAGAAACTTAATGTAACTTGTTGAGTTGGTTTACACTGGAACCTGTGCGTATGTGTGGCTCTTAAAAACTGTAAAACAAAAATTCTATTATTTGAATTCTATTAGCATTATTGTCTACCTGTTGCAGAGAGAGACAGTCTTCTTGTAACTGTGAAGACACTCCAGCTGACACTGCAGGAGCAGTGCAACCTCAGAGGTGACTGTAATAATCCATTGGACACTTTATTAAAATATAAGAAAATTGAATATTTAGGATATAATAGGATAGTTGAAGTACTCAAGGATGAAGAAATATATACAGAGCCAACCCTAAGCTCTCATGAAGCACAAGTTTACCACAAGAGTTGAAGAAGAATATGGTCTACAACAAATAAATGGTCTCCCAGTGTTGCTTTAAAGTGAGAATGTATTATTATGTGTCATATTCATCTAGTATTATACTTATATGTATGTATGTAAATAACCTCAAAACACCACTGTCATAATTTACATAGTGAAATTACAGATGAAATTCTTTATTAGGTTTTCATCATATGAGTATTGTGAAACTGTTCATGTTGTAGTGGAGAATGAGAGACTGAAGAATGACATGGCAGATCTGAAACAAAAGAATGCGAAAACAGCAGAGGTAAGAACTAAGGCAACTGTGTGCAAGTGCACACCGACTGATTTGAACTTTAGATAAATTGTATACAGCAATGAACGAAGGTGTTTAACTGAAAGGTGTACACACAATGTATTGTTCTCTCTGTGTTTTGATATCAATTTTAGCAATTGCAGGGAGACATTTATTTCTTTATTGTAGCCTGAACACTAGTTTCCATGGGGAACAATTTCAGTTTGTGTTTCGTTTACTTATTATTATCACTGTAAACACAGACGATGTGAATTGATCAAACAATACGTTCAATTGAGTTGCCTTCAATTATTGCTGTGCACCCAGCAACATTAAACGTTGTGAGCTGAGGACAGTCCTCAGTCACTACTGAGGACAAAAGAACTGTAGAAAATGAATGTTTTTGCATGTGTAATGTGTAATTTTTTTATGTGTAATTTTGTTATTGTACTCTATAATACAAAGCACGGTACCACTGATTATCAATCAAGGCTAAATCAGCAAAGTATAGTGTTCCTAAGACGAATTAATTTTTGATGACAAAGTCTCAGTCAGTCTTAAAGTCTTTTCTTCCTTTGTTATTTATTGATGTAGTTTGTAGTTAGAGATATAAAATGCTATTTCAGTCTTAGTTCTTAACTTTCAAGGCTTGTGCTGTAATTATGTTTAAATTTAGGCCACATGTGTAATTCTCTAGTTCTGAAGACAGGTTGAATTATATGTAAAGTCTGATATTCTAGGTTAATGTAAATGTGTGTAAATAAACAGGATTGATATGTATATTTGTTTTGCTTGGTTGAAGAACAAACACTAGATCTGACATCATAATGATAAGTTGATCCTCTCTATTCTTACCAATTTTTTAAATTTTAAAGCTTTCAGAACCTTAAAACTCGGTAGCAATTCCAAATGTCTGGCTAGTAGTAATTTCAACTCCAGCATCAGTCAGTGATGTGGTGTGTGTGGCCTGCGTGTTGTCATCAGGAAGGAGTGGCTGAGGTTCAGCAGCTGGTCAATGAAATGAGAGCAGAAGGAGAGAGACACAAGAGGGAGCTAGAGACTGTAATGCAGCTGTGCAAGAGTGAGGTGGAGGATGCCCACAGGCAGGCTGTCAATCAGCGTAAGACCTTACAGAACACACCATACACTGAAACAGTGTCTGTGCTGTTTGTTGACTGTCGTTATAAGATGTTTCAAAAAGGCGTAGTTATGGTTACATGTACAAAATAAGCTTCTGACAGCCTTAAAGTCTTAATGCACAACATTCAGTCAGATGTACCCTCAGATATCTTATTTAGATTTAATAATTGTGGTTGCAGTGTGGCCAAAAATGAATGTTCCTGAAAACAGAAATTTGACAAAAACAGAGAAAACCCAAAACAAGTATGTTCTGTATGTATCTGGTGCTTGCTGTTGGCTCAATTCCTAATAGTGAAAGCTAAAGATGCTGAAGTAAAGAAGTTACTGGAGAAAAAGGATCTGGATCTGGAGGAGATGAAGAAGAGGCTGAAGGAGCAGGAGAGGGAGAGGCAGAGCGAGCTCCTGAAGTTACAGATGGAGGTAAATAAAAAGCTACACTTTACCTCCAGAAGTGTCCAGAGATGATTTCAAGTATAACTCTGTTTTGGTTCCAAGTTGCTAGTTTCACCTTCTGTCTAATCTATTTGCTGTTATGCTTTGTGTGTTTTGACAGTTTGGTGCAAAGTTAGCCAGAGTTCAGAGTACACCTCAGTGGAGCCACCAACAGCAGCAGCAACAACACAGCTCCAACCTTCCACATAGTGTCTTCAAAAGGGTGAGCAGCCCGCACAGAACCTTTCACATTGTTGCTTTTTCATTACAGAGCTTCATTAACAACGTACACTACAAAATTTACTGGTAATAAATCTGCAACTCAAGGTCTTCATATACGAACATGTTTCATATGTTTGATCCTGTTTCATATGTTTGTGTTTGCACACAAAACTTGCCAGAAATTCCATTTTAATCTTGCTATTTTCTTCCACTTTCTATTTTCTTAAAACCAAGTGATAGAGCAAAATTTCAACTCCTGTCTTTGTCTCAAGCTGCACCGTCCAGAGCAAATTCATGTCTGTTTGCATTCACTTTCTTTGCATTGGCATTATATATACAATCACACTTGCGTCTCTATATCTTACTTTGCATTCAGCCTGATCACAGATAAGTTCTGTTGAAGTTAGTAGCTCTTTCTCTCACATCATCACATAATATATAATTAAAACATTCATTAGTTCCAGCCCTAGAAATGATTTGATTAGCAGTCACTAAACAGATTTACCTTTTTGCAGCCTTTCACAAGAATCACTGAATAACAAATGTAACATTAGTGGGTGGTGTTTTTATCACAGTCAGCTGTGCTGTTCTTAGAAATGTGTTGCATGCCTTGTTTATTTTAACTCTTTCTAGTGTGTGTGTGTGGATTAACTGTGTGTGTCCTCAGAAGCTGCAGTTCTTCCAGGAGGAGAAGAACAAGGAGATTGGGGTTCTGCGTCAGAGAATCAAAGAGCTGGAAGAGAACCAGCGTGGCGGCCTCAGTGACAGCCGCCTGAAGAAGAGAAGGATTGAGTTTGTGTAGAGGCTAACAAGCTGTTGACCTGTCAGCTCTGTGAGTCCTGACCTGTCAGGGACAAGTGACTAAAATATTTTGAAATTTTCCAGATTTGTATTTCAGTTTCATTTCCAAGTAAAAATTCACTTTTCAGAGCTGCTGAGTTATGTTACAGTTTACCTTTTTTAAACATGTTACTCTTGTGCATAGTTGATTAGATCTGCAGGTTTTCACCACCCTGCTTGCAGGTGACCAGTGTGCAGAGAGCACATTTAAACACCGGCCGTATTCCTGTCTAAGGCTTTAATCCAATCAGATGCCTGCATGGGAGTGAGGGAGAGACACACTTCAACGTGAATCAGTCAGCATTCATTTCATTCAAGAAAAAATAAATCATTTAACTAATCTCTCCTATCCTTTCAGATTCCTTGAAGTTAAATTCTTTGGATCTCCACCTCCTGTAATTTGTTCAAGGATTTCCTGTTTTTGATATTTAGCAAAGCAAAGATCTCCTTTTCTAAGTTAAGACTTTTATGTCTTCCTGAGTAATTCTTATCATTAATTAAAGATCTGTTTCTTTAGTTACCGCGAGAGTGGAGTGTTAAGTAAGAACATTCATAGTAGTGCAGTCATTGTGGACCCTGAGCAATACTCCTGCCTTAATGATTTGAGCTCAGTACCAAGATCAATGATCTGTGATTCATTATGCAGCACTTATAATTTGTTGGAATTTTTACATCACACTGGAGCCCAGTTGATACTAGATTTTGGAGGTCTGCCAGTACATCTGTAATGAACTAAAAGGTGTTGTGCCAATCAGGTTGCAATACCTGAACTGCTTTCAAAAAAGAAAGCAGACTTGTATATGCTCTTAAAACTGTCTCCATGCCTTTTGAGTGTAGTGACCCCCAGCTGTCCCTCCACTGCTCCTCACAGGAACAACACACCTGAATGAAGATGCTCCGCCTGGTGAAGTGTTGACCTCAGGCTTTGTAATCTCTTTATCTGTGCTGCTCAGCCAGCATATAAACGGGACAGAGCGCTAATCTCTCTGGGAACATCGGGTAACACCATTGCATAACATTTCATCTTCACAAAAGCCAGGAGATCAACCTTAACTGTCATTAACACAGTCATTTCTCTCTCACAAGTGCACTCTGGTAAACCTGCAAACCAAAGCATTCTGCTTACACATCCTGTAGGGACAAACACAGGCACATTTGACGTCACTTGGACCCTTTTGGCCTCTTTTTGATGCCCTGAATTGATGCTAGCCATTTGAAGGGATTGAGACAGACCTAAATTAAAACAGGATTACAGTTCATGACACCACCTTAATCCTTCATCCCTCAGTGAGGAGGAGAGGGTGAAGACAGGGAGAGGTGAGCTGTGAGGGGCGTGGCCAGGGAAGCTCGTACTGTCTGTACACTAGACTGGTGGCTCAAACACATGTGCTCCCTCCCCTTCTGTGGTGTTAGACATCAGTGTACAGTGGTCTGAGGAGAGAGAAGGAGACATGACAGCATCACTCTGCTCATGAGGATAAAATAAGATATACCTTTATTCACTCCGCAGTGGGGAAATACTTTCTGCATTGATTTTTGCACAAATTATATCAGACTTCAGCATGTAAGTGAAGAAAATTCATTTTTTTGGGTCCTACTGGGCCAAAACTTTTTTGTACTGCTGCTTGCAATGGATTCTACAGCTGTGTTTTGATGAGGAGCTGCAATTGGAAACTTGGTAAGAAAACAGGAACCTTGCTTTCTACATTCATTCTATATTCTTAATTTTTTTTATTGCAGTCATTCAAGGGTTACCTGATTCTAGTCTCAGGTGAAATTACAGTAATATGTGTACGTGTTCTGTTTTGTGTGTGTGTATTTAATATATATTGGTGGTTTTAAAATCTAAAAGGATGTGGTGAAGCTCTGGAGGGTAGTGAAGGGTGGAATATTTATTGCAGAATAGTTACACTACAGCTCAAAAGTTTGAGGTCACCCAAAATAATTCAGGTTGTCCATTGAAATGAGTTGCAAAATGATGAGAGAATATAATTGAAACATTGACGTGTTTAGAAATAAGGATTTTTACTTGAATGATAATTTTGTCCTTCAGACTTTGCTTACATCAAAGAATCACCTATTTTCAGCACCTATAACTTTGAAGACCTTTGGCAGTCAAGCTGTCACTTGGTCGATGCAATCTGAAGAAATTTCACCGTATTCTTTGCAAAGCACCTCCCATAAGATGAATTGGCTCGATGGGCACTTTACACATGCCATACGTTTAAGCTGTTTCCATATAGGTTTGAGATCTGGTGGCAGCAGTGACCACTATTATAGACAGAATACCAGCTTCTTCCCTAAATAGTTCTTGCATTGTCTGGGGCTTTGTTTTGGATCATTGTCCTGTTGTAGTGGGACATTTGATGATACTCCATATTCTCACCTATCTTGAAGGCCTGCTTAATTGCTTCTTCAACAGTTTAATGCTGTGCTAACATAATTGCAAAACATTTTTAAAATTGTTCAGTTAGCCTTTAACATGATGAACTTGGATTACCTAACACAATGTGTCATTGTGGAACACACTTTCTACCCCTACACCTGTAGATATTTCATTCAAATCAGCCAATTCGCGCTCCAAAATGATCACAAAGCTTTGAGTGGTAGTGCTTATATGATGTTCAAGGAAAAGGGGGAATAGTAGGTTTCAAGTGATTCATGAGTAATCATTATTGTGCCAGTATATGGGATGATATACCATTGTGAGTGGCAAAAGTTCTGCAGCTGCTTTTGACAATGACTAATGCATGTGGTCTCACAAGTTAATTCTTTCTGAATACAATGTTTGCTTGAGTATTTACTGACGCTTGGTATCTTTTTACAAAATGATGAAGTACTGCTGTGTGGTATTTCCAGTAAAGTAAATATGGTATTTTTCACATCCTATTAGCAATTTTATACTACTCTATGTTCAAAGCATTTTATGGCACATGCTTAATGATGTTCTCATGTTTTTGATGACCTTATCTTCAGCCTGCTGCAGAGATGCCTGGAGCCCAGTACCAGGTGACGAGCACCAAGCTCCACCACAGTGTCTACAGCCTGACGGACAGCTCCGATGTCGGCCCAGAAGATGAGGAGATCGAACGCCCCCTGCGTCTCACCCCCCTACAGAAGCTCACCACCAACATGTGTAAGGACGAGAATACCATCAAGGACCTGATCATAGGCCGCAGGGTGGGCTTCTACAAGGTCCGTGGGGAGATCGGCTGTGGGACCTTCTCCAGGGTCAAACTGGCTTTCCATGCTCTCACTAAAGGTAAGTGTACATGCTCTCTGTCTGTGCAAGGAAGGTTAGCTTTTCCAAACAACACAGCACCTCGAACTATCCACCCCTCACACCTTTGTTCTGGAGTCGCATTTACTATGCCTGTGATCAATGCACCCTTACTAGTTCGCCTCTGTACTTCATTTACAAAATGAGAGAGCCTTGTGAATAGATTAAGGAAAAGGAATAGTAGTACAGTGTGGTCATACAAAGTTAAACTGGATGGAGTCTGTTGTTAATCAACACAAAAGACCTGCACACCTTTGTTACTAGAGTTCTGAACAAGCCAAAAATTTAGACCCAAACCCAGCCCATGCCTATGTCCTTGAGACTGGACCCAACCCTACTGAACACAACAGATATTGTCAAATTTGAGAGCCAAACCCTCCCAAAGACCAAAGCTATAGAGTTTGCTTGATTTCATTCATCATTATGCAACACATTGTCTACTCTCTCTCTCTTTCTTATTCACATGGGCATTGCATGTGTACTTGACATGCACAAACTATTAGCACAGAAGCTTCCTCAGTTTGTCATGAACAGTTAAAACAGTCCGATTTATAATATTAAGAAATAGTTTTAAGTATAAACTTGAACCATCTCACAAAAATCTGTATAATATATCTGAATAAACTGCTCACGTGATTAATCAATTACAAAGCCTGTCTTTGATTCATTTTCTGTCCAATGACTAAAAACTTCTGATGTCGTACACAAGTCCTGAGTAGCATCCTTTTTTGTAGTGGAGTCATTTTACCACGGCCCCTTGTTGACATCCAGACTGTTGTGTAATATCTCCATGTCCTTTGACCACTGTCTTCCTCGTAGACAAAGTGGCCCTGAAGATCCTGGATAAGGCCAGGTTGGACACTCAGGCCCAGCGTCTGCTCTCCAGGGAAATCAGCAATATGGAGTTCCTTCGGCACCCCAACGTGGTCCATCTGTACGAGGTGGTGGATACGCCAAGCCGCCTCTACCTGGTGCTGGAGTACGCAGGAGGAGGAGACCTCCACAACAGGATCTGCAACGAAGGAAAACTGTCTGACAACACCAGCAAGATCACCTTCGCCCAGATCCTCTCTGCCATCAAATATATGGTGAGTAACAGAGAAACAACATGCTACATTTAGGTGTTTAAGGAATTAGAATTCATTCAAAATCAAGCCGATTTTGTTTTCTTATTTTGTGGTTAGATTTGTCAGGTTGATATTTCTTAATAGAGGGGAATGTTGACCTGTTGACCCTGTGGCTCAGGAGGTAGAGTGGGCTGTCCACTACTCAGAAGGTTGGTGGTTTGTTGATCAAATCACCCTAAAATAAGCTGTGCTTTGCGACAACAGTTTTACCAAGTATTCCAAAGCCTGTGTTTTAATATCCCTTATTCAGTTGTGTATTTGACAAAGTGGTGAACCTCGCCTTTCCTTGCTTGTGGACAATGATCCTTTCCAGGATGCCATGGCTGGTTTTAAAGTTGTGTGATCTGTTAAACTGAACTGTGATTGATGTCTCTAATTAATCACAATTATAGATCTGTTAGGTCCCCAAAAGAAAGGAATATATAGATATATCTAACCAGCTTGTCTGATTTGCTGTGCAGCACAACATCAACATCGTTCACCGGGACCTGAAGGCGGAGAATGTTCTGTTCACCAGCAGTGGCTGTGTGAAGGTGGCAGACTTTGGATTCAGCACACAGGTTTCAAACCGAAACGACGCCCTCGACACCTTCTGTGGCTCGCCGCCCTATGCTGCCCCTGAGCTCTTCAGGGACGAATGCTACCTGGGGCCCCAAGTAGATGTGTGGGCCATGGGGGTCCTGCTGTTCTTCATGGTGACTGGCACCATGCCGTTCCGCGCTGAGACCATGGGGAAGCTGCGGCGCAGCATCATCGAAGGCATCTACACCGTCCCTCCCTGGGTGCCCGGCCCCTGCCAGAGGCTCATCAAGGGAATCTTGAAGACGGTCCCCATCGAGCGTTATGCCGTCGACCAGATGCTGGGCTGTGATTGGCTCTTACCTGTAGAGTTTCCCTGGTCATTGGTTCCTCCTGAGCCAACAAGCCCTCTGCAGAGCCTGCTGGATTCAGATCACAGAGACCTAGAAGAGCAGGAGGAGGAGGAGGTCAGGAGTTCGCTGGAGGAGCTCGGCTTTACTGCTGAGCACCTGCGGAACAATCAGCTCAACGACAGCCGCAACCCTGTCACTGGGGTTTATCGAATCCTGCTGCACCGGGCCCAGATGAGGAGGGGCTGCGACACTCCCCCAGTGGTCCGAGGGATGGTCAGGGACCCCAAGAGGGAGGGGCTCCGGGCCTACAGGGGCCTCAGACACACCTCCAAATTGTGTGTGCTTTCATAACAGACGGGCAGAGGCTTCGGCAGTTTTTATACACTTCTTTTATACAGACACCAAATTAGTAGCGGGAGTGATTTTTTAAATTTTACATTGTTTATTGGAAAGTGACTTGTAGTTTTTACTGACAAATAATTTTTCACAGTGTGTAGCTTTTTATACGTTTATTTTAACCCTTCCAATGCAACTTTTTGTGATAGCCTAAGGTATATGTACAAGTGCCTGATGAAATTAAACAAAAGTAAAAGTTGTGAAAGCATCTATATACTAAGAGTGTTTTTTACTTCTCAGATTATTTCATTTGAAGGTGTTTTAGGGGCCTGAAGTTTTTAAAGTTTAGTATTTTAAATAAGAAAAGCAAAAATTGAGGAAAGCTAATTTTGTGCAACTTTTGTCCTCAGATTTATACAATAGTCTCTTTTACAAGCAGAGCCTATAACTACCCACAAAACCATATAGTTTACAATGATATAAAACAAAGAAGCTGCTTTGGTTTTTTGATCCAGTGAAGAATGATCTACTGATCTGGTAGAATTTTTATGCAAAATAGCCAACTGTATATTTGTACACCTGATTTTTGTTTTTCACTCACAGCACTGTAAGCTTGCAAAAGAAAAAGCTCACAGACACTTAAACCAATTCTGTCTCTTGAAAAGATCCTCATTGTTCATGAAAAAAACTAAATAAAGTGGTGAGAAAAAAAACTGATGCGTCACGCAGATTTGATTGTGGAGGGGTGGAGCAGGTGGCTGCTGCTGCACCCAAACAGAGCTGTTCTGGCGTCTTTGTGGCCTGTTTACCAAAGTTTCACTAAGTGCGTGAGAGTAAATAATAGTCCAGCTGGCAGGACACCAGATGATACTCAGGACCCCCTCTCCGTCTGCACAACCGGCCCAAACCGGCCAGACCCAACCCGGCCACCCCTTCTGGCACTGACTCACCCCGCCCCCCCGGCTCCTCCCAGCCGTGCCCTGCCCGACCCCCACCTGCAGGAAGCGGCAGATGGCGCGGCGTGGCTGCGGATACATCTGCAGGCCCAGACAATAGGCGCTGTGTGCGGACCGCTGGAGCTGACAGGCCCGCAGCTCCGCTATTGTGCGCTGCGCCATACACATGCAGATGAAGTCTGCTGGAGGAGGGGCCGACTGCGGGGGCCAGCGTGGAGCAGATGACAGGCCTTAGCGCCTTCCATGCAAATCTGCTGAGTTTGAAACTTTTGTTAGTTTCATCACCACCCACCTCCTCCTCCCCTCTCTAACCCCTCACCACCTCCTCCACCCAACACACACCATATACACAAGCATGAAGAGAAAGTGAAAACACATCACAACAAAAATATATGTAATATTTGTGTGTTTTATTAAGCATTTTCCACTTACAGCTTCTAATTATGAAACTGTTATTATACTGATATAAATTATTGAGTTTCCAACATTGTTCCAACAGGATCACAACATCTTCAGTAACATAGTTTCATTTGTGTGTCAGTACATACTAAAAGGTTATAATGTTACAAATCCTCATCATTTTAACTTAATTTTGTTAACTAAAGTGAAACCTTTAGAGAACAGATTTTTTAAAATGTTTTAGAATATTTTTTTCTCAATGTTAAACATCTAAAGTGAAACCTTTAGACTATTTTTTCCATTACTTTTTTTTAAGGATATTTTTTTTGTCATCATTAAATTTCTAAAGTGAAA
>JBBMOC010000917.1:0-16826 GCA_037975185.1 Centropyge bicolor | reverse complement strand
AACCGCTAGAGCAGACCGCAGAAGGGAGTCAATTACATTTGAGCCCCATGTTAAAATGTCCGATTTTACGACAGAAAAAAACATATTTACAGCCTGGTTCATAAGGCGTTTATAAGGCGTTCGTTTAAAATATACAAACTACATCATTATGCACAATTCATAGCTGTCAATCTAAGTGGCGCCATTTTGATTGACAACTAGCCACTGACGGTCTAAAGGGCGTCACCCCGGCTAATTCTAGTCACTGAGTTTGGAAAAGAGATCGTCGTGGGGTTAGCTGGCTAGCAACGATATTTAGCATTTAACCTAGCTGGTTAGCCGTAGCTAGTTTGATTATTTCGAATAAAGCGGCTTTTTTCAGCCAATAGCGTTCATTCGACCCGCCTCAGCTCCGCCCTCGCTCCACCTCTTTGTCCATATTTGGAGTAACCGGAGGTAGGCTACCAAGATGGCTGCGCACTACGATTTGTTTCATTTTTGCTCTTCAGAAACCTATGGGTGACGTCACGGAGACTACGTCCATATTTTATACAGTCTATGGTAAATACCTGTAATACCAATAACTATTAACCTCAAATGATAGGAGGAGGCATTAAGAGGTCAAATTACTAGTTATTATGACCATGATGTCTAATCTTTCAACTATATTTTAAGAGGAAATATCTTTAATAAGTTTGTATTTCTCCATAATTCTGTTCTGTTCATTCTCCTATTTTTGTGTTTGTTTTCCTCTTTGTTGTCATCTCTTCCATAAATCACACCTTCACCTCTGACTCCCCCCTCGCCGTCTCATCTGTCTTCGTCTCTTCTCCCTCCCATCAGCCTCCACTCAGGTGCTGTTCTCCTTCGATGTGGGTAACGGCCCGCTGGAGGTTCGGGTGGAGTCGAGCGTCCCGCTGAATGACAACCGGTGGCACCGAGTCCGAGCCGAGCGGAACGTCAAGGAGGCGTCGCTTCGATTGGATGAACTTCCCGCCGTCACACAGGAAGCTCCTGCTGACGGACACTTTCACCTGCAGCTCAACAGCCAGCTGTTCATAGGTGAGGATGAGAAGCATGTGACAGCGAGCAAGTCACTCATTAGTAGCAGAGCTGCATGTTTCCTATACTTGTCTTTTTCTCACATATGCATTATGTTATATATATACAAACCTTCTGTTCTCCACATGAAAGGGTTTTTCTGTTCAGTTGGTGAGTGTCCAGTTGTGACAGATGTTCCTGTTTTTGGTTTGCAGTTCGCCCTTGTTTGGCATCTGTCTTCATTAGTTCTGTGTTTGCGACTGATGCACCAGCAGTTCAGGCAGCAACACTTCATTTTGTGAATAACAATGAAGCCAAGTAGGAGTTCTGCAGGAAGGTAGCTCTGTGCACATCACGTCCTGTAGTTGGAGCCAGGTCGAGAAAACAAATATAGAACCATATCATCACACTGGATTAAAGCTTCCCAACACCCAACATGACAATGGACATGAAATACTGTATATCATAGAGGTGTGCGATACTGCAAGATTTGGTATCGATCCGATACCAAGTAAATACAGGGCCAGTATCGCCGATACCGATACCAATACCGATACTTTGAATATTTAAGGTTGATTTACCATCACACTGCTGACCCTTAGGTGTTTTTGTGGTTTTTCCTTTGGATTTTTTTTGTTATAACCCAGGACAGAATTTGGGCAAAGTTTGAAGGTGACTGCAAAATACTTTATTATCAAAAACAGAAGCAATAGAGCAGTAAGTAAAAAAAATGTCCCCCAAACATTGTTATGTGTGCAATTTTTTCTTAAAAAACAAAGTGAAAAAAATTATTATATGAGAGCTAGAGTTAGAGTGTTGAGAAACTACAATACAGATATAAAATTAAATTTCCCCCCTTCAGTGCACTTCTTTTCTGGATTTTTCTCAATTAAAAAAGTGTACAAAACTATCACACCGCAACAAATGTTATAAAAAAAAAAACTTTGACGAGAGCGCACAAGCACATACAAGAGCGAAAATGACATTAAAGTATCGATCTCATCACGCTAGTATCGATCCGATAGCGATACCAACTTGGTATTGACACTATCGATATTTGGATCGATCCGCCCACCTCTAGTATATCAGGCAAAAGTCAACAATCAGGCAAAAGATATACATACCTATAATATGACCCCCCAGAGACATTCTAAACAATTGAAATACTTAAAAAAAAAACTCTGTAAACAAAATTTTCAATATATATATAATTTTGCTAAAACGATGCAGGATAACATGATAAAGGGAGAACTTCCCCTAACAAGGAAATATATGAAAGAGTTTTCACATTAGATAGATACTGTATAGTATTTTACTGTACTGCAGTTGTGTTTTTATACACGCAAAGAATCCTAACTAGTTTTAGATTTAATATCAGCAACACATTCCTCCTCTAGAGACAATTACTGCATCTACTCTGTAGTTACACTTCTGCGCTGTAATTTCAGGTAAAGACACAGACAATAATCATTTTTAGTTGATTACTCGCACAGCTGCTGTAGAAAGTCCAACTCCTCTGCTTTGGAAATCACAGCTGTTTCACACATGCTAAGCTGTTATTGACTTCATGCCACCAAGCGGTGCTAAATATGGAGGAGTTGACACATTTATCAATAGGGGGTCTGGCCCTGTACCCTCTACAGCTAAACCTGCCAGGAAAGTAATGTTTGAAAATCAGCAGTGGGATGTGAACATTCAGACTTATATTCACAGAAAAACACTAGAAATATTCTCTTTTTTTTTTACATATGCTAATCTGTTATCGGCCAGTTCCTCCTGTTTGATCAGCAGTATTGGATGGAAAAAGTGCTGAGTGTGTACGTCAGTTCAATAGGGCTTCTACTACCTCTTCATCCTGTCCGGTTACTAGACCTGATCTCCCACAGACTCCTACTGACTCGAAAAGGAAAATAAATATTCTGTCAAAGTGCGAACCTGCTATTGACCAAATCAGCACTATTGAATATAAAAGTGCTGAGCGGACGGTTTCTGACCACCCAGCAGTAATCACGTTTAATGACTAAAGCATGCAACAGGGAGCGCTAATGTGCGATGTGATGTCTTGAACCTGTAAGTGATTCATTAGGCAGCCGTGTAATTAAGCACCTCTAACATGAACTTCAGTACAGCAGCCATGTTGGTCTCATCGCCATCCGTTCGAGTCAAGTCAGATTCTCTGTTTGACCTCTGAGCTCTAGCTGCAGAGAAAAAAAAAATCCATCATTTATTATCAGCTTTTATCATTCTGTAAATATTATGTATGTGGCTTCAGATCAGTAAACACACACTGTGGAGGGAAAACAAACCAGCAAGCAGGGATGAGATTGGATGAAGCAGGAGGGAAATCGAGGTGAATATTGATTGAATGTGTTGAGCTGATAATCTGCTGTGAGGTCACCACCATCAGTCTGAACCCGTCCATGTTTACCTCTGAATGATCAGTACAGCTCGCTGGAATAATGGATTCATGTTTGAATGATAATACACTGGTATTTATTCCCAGATTATCGTGGATGTTTGACTGTTTGAGTCGACTGTCTTCCTGTTTTGAGGGGACTCATGACTCGACGATTTGGACTTCCTGTTTCTGTACCTGCTGACTCGTCCTTCGTGTCCTTGAGTGAGACGCTGGTTGTACCTGCTGAGCATCAGCTTAACGCTTGAAATCTGGAAATAAGGCGCTGTCTGAGTGTGTGAAAGGCCATGAAGAATAATTNATTAGTCTTATCATAAATATTAACATGCTGTCTTATTTATCTTTAAACAAGCCAGTGGAGAAGAAAACTACACATCCTTACATCACTCAAAGTAGCAGTTTGACACTCTTTAATGCAAGTATTAAAAGTAGAAGTGCTCATTATACAAAGTGACGTTTGACTTTTGGAGATTTGAATAATTTAAGCAGCATTTTAAAGGCAGTGTTTTCTGAATGAGCTCCTTCAGATGAGTTTTGGTTATTTCACATACAAGACTTCTAGGGCTTATGTGACAAAAGCTTATGACATGCAACCCTGAACAATACGTTGTCAGTTTAATGTGATTGAACCAAACACGCTCCTGATGTGTTTTGACTATTAAAAAGGTTCAAAAAATAAAAGATTTAAAGTTTAAAATATTATCTCCTATCTGTTATCTACAACAGCCTTAACCTGCAAAAGGCAAAGCTGCAGCTTTTAGATAAACATATTTAACTAAAAATTAAAATCAGTCCTTTGAAATGTACATTCAGTGTTGAATTTACACAGTTAACTGTAATTTATCTCAAGAGTAATTTTAAGTTATCGTTCAAATGTGTTTAAAAAAATCAAACAAATGAACAGGAGAGGTTTCAAGGTTGTTGGAAAACATGGGTTGAATATGTATCTCCATTGCAATCTGATTTTAAGTAATTTATATGGAAGATATTAACAACACTAACTCCCCTAAATTCATAAGCTACTCATATGTTAACTGTTCATATTTTTGTAATATATGCATTATACGTGCATAAACACAGACGATCTCCCTTTTCATTTGTGGTTTGGTTTGTTTGTTCGTTTGATTGTTTTATTTTGGCGGGGGGTTTGGGGGGTTTTAAATTCCCCTACACCACAACACCTCCCACCGCTTTACCTTCCGGACCAAATCTGCCTTCCCTTCAACTCCTTAAACCAGGGGGTAATGTAAGATTATGCTCTCATTGTACATGGGATGATTTTATTTATCTATTTATGTATCCATTGGTTTATATGCTTTGTCTGGATGTGAAGTAATTTTTTTTAATTTTTTTTTATTTATTTATTTTATTTTATTTTTTTCTCTCCTATGAATGACTATTCCTCCACTACTTTTATGAATATGTTTGCACATATATACTCTTAATTTATTTACTATATATATATATATTTTTTTTTTTTTTCTCTTACACAAATAAAGGGAATGTGAAGTAAATGATTGTTTGATCTATGTACCGCTCCTTTTTTACATTACAAAAAAAAAAAAATCAAACAAAAAGCAGCTCAGGAAACTGTGCGTCTCAAACTCTTTCAACAGGCCCAGATGTGTCTATGTGACTCATAAAGAATCTTGACGTGTAATATTGGTGTCTGAATGTTTGCTCTGCAGCATTAGTATGTACCTATACAACATCTTACTGTGTACACGTTATTCATGAGCACACAATCCCCCCCTGTGCAGTATTATGGAGCTATTTGGATTCACAAGCCTCGGCGTCGGCTTGTTTGAATTCATAAACCATCTTTACCACATGCATTGTATATGTGAGTCTTGATTCGTAAAGCAAACTGTTTCCATTGTTTGAATTATAAGCCACCGTGCTGGTTTGTATAAATTCATGAGCCGTATTTCAATGCACACTGTATTTACGAGCCATAATCCTGCCTTGCTTTATAAGGCGGCGAAGTCCATCGTTTTGATTAATAAGCCGTGTTATTGCCTTGCATGGATTTATAATCTACAGCCTTGTTCCTTTTCCAATTCCTTTATTGCTGTTTGTGTTGTAGATGCTAAAAATCCATACGCAGCAATTTTGAGTCGGCTCAGCGATGAATACAGAAATCACTTCCTTTGTGGAGGCAATTATTTGCCTCTGTTTGGATAGTTAAGCCTTTGTGTGTTTGTGACCCACCGATGTGCTCGACGCAGACTTAGTTCCTCTCCGCTGCTGTGTGGAGATGAAGCTTCATCCTGTGTGAGGATTTGAAGGACCCATCTGATCTTGGCACTGATGTCAGATCCTCCTGTAAGACATAATGTGAGCAGAGTCGAAGTTGGCTGATGATCTGTTGATGTTCTTTTAGGCAGTGGTATAAAACACAGTTTAGTGAGGCAGTTTATTTGAAACCCGGCTGTGGTGAGGTGTCTTCAGATTTTTGTAGATACAACAGAGGTTTTTAACTCTTGGACTGTGAAACCAGCTTTGGGAACTTTTGCTCCCAAGTCACAAGGAAAGGTTTGAAGAAAAGCTGAATATTAATTATAGAATTTTACTTTATATGCTATCATGTTATTTTTGTTTCGGTGGGTAGATACTTTATTCATCCATGGGGAAATTCGCATGTTCCAGCATACTTCGTTTGAAAAAAAATACAGTTTAAGTTAAAAGGCAAAGTACTTCTACTGACGAGCAATCTTAAAAAAAAAAAATTTTTTCCTTAAAAAAAAGCACAACAGGATTAAAAGAACACGGAAGATTTCAAAACACAGTAAACAGACTTGAGGTGCAATAAATACTTAAATATACAGCAGGATTGAAAAAAACAGTATAAGGTGCAGTGAGCTGTCAGCTGTCTTGAGCAGTGTACAGTGCAGTGTTCATGTAAAGCACAATGTCCATGTTAGTGTTTGTGTTTGTTCTGCGTGAAGTTGTACATTTTCCTTGAATTTGGTGAATTTGGTGAATTCGTTAAATTGTCATTTTCTAACTGGAATCAAGACTTATTTGTATGTTGTGAGGACAAGAAGAGATCGAACTTGAACCAAAACTTGTGAAACAAATCTGATTTGTGAAAATGCATGCAAATCTAGTTACCTCTGGTTCACGACATTGTCTATATAAAAGCAGTATATAAAAGCTGAGAGCTTCTTTTAATTTCAGCTTCACAAATCCGTCACATCACAGTGGGATGGACATCATATGTTAACTGTTAATTCTCGCACTGCTTCTGAGCTTTGGATTCATTCTCTCTATGCTTTTCCTTCCGAGCTTAATGTCGAGGCTTGCATCACCTTTAATGAATATTTTGATCTCTGTTTCATTGTTTTCACTTGCATGTGTTCTCGTGTGCTTCAGTACAAACTGAGCAGGTCTCGTGTTGAGACACTCGAGGTTGCGCTCCTTGATATGAGGCTGAAATCCTCTTGAAGGTTCTTCGGTTAGAGGTGGAGTTTATCTGCATTTGGATTCTTTGATGTTTTCTTTGATCGGCACCTCACAAATCCCTCATTATGCTCTTTTAAGTGTTTTCTCTAAGCCGTGTCTGCATTTCATGTGGAGCGAGGGTAATCCATGTTGGAGATGAAAAACAGCACGATGTGTGGTTAAAGCTCACCACTGTGATAGCCTCCCTGTTAAGAAGCTTTGTTCTCTAATAACCTTTCTCTGCCTCTGTCTTGTTGCTTTGATCAGAGGTGGTGGTCCTCAGGGATCCGTCTCTGGTCCCTGCTAGAATCTTAACACCAACCACCATGTTACCTTTCTGGCAATGTGAAAGCTTTCCTCTGTTATTGCTACAGAAGGAGGAGTTTTTTTTTTGGCTCTCAAAGGTTCTGTAATTAAAAGTTAAACAGTGGATGGGAATAAAACTTTCAGATGTGAGTCACCAGGGAAAAGGATTAAATAGCTAATATATAGAAAATATCGTTAAATTCGTTCAATTTCAGGAAGTAACATCGACTGACTTACTGATGTGAAAAGCTGCTGCTGAACAACACGAACATGTCAGCTTCAGACTCTGAGAGCAAGGAGCTGCCAAGAGCTTCGGTCTGTGGTCTCTGCAGAAATGGGAGGTTTTCATGTTCGAACTGCGCGAACAGTAAGTGACCGTGTTACATGTCAGAGAGGACGAGCAGTGTTGAAAACAGAGGTCCGTCTTTTGTAGCTGAGGTGTGGAAGAATGAAGTGAGCATATGCAGCACGTTCTGTTCGACTGCCACTTATCCAGTGAGCGGGGGGGGTAACTAAGTACAACTCAAGTACACATGTTTTAGTTAGTTACCAATTACTGTACAGGCTAATATTTTAACATACAAAACATTTGAAGAGCTCTTTAAATATGATGTGTAGTTTTAAATTGAACAACTCCACAGTATGAGTCATGAGCAAATCAATCAGTCACTTGGTTGATTGACAGAAAATTAAAAAATTAAAAATTAAAAAAATTAATTTGCAACTACTTTGGTAATCATTAATCATTTTTTCCTGCAAAAAGTTTTCATGGTTCTAGTTTCTCAAATGTGAAGATTTACTGTTTTAGGTTTGAGGGTTAGATTTTTCTGCATACACTTTTTAAAATTATACTTACACATGTTTTTATTGAAGTAAACCTTTTCAGTGCAGAGTTACCTTGTAATAGAGTATTTTTACAGTGTGGTGTCACTAGTTTTACTAAAGGGACTGATACCTCCTCCGCCGCCTCTGCTGAGCAGCCGGCGTGGCATCAGGCAGACGGACAGCTGATGAAAGTTATGTCCCCGATTCAGTGTTCCACCTTCAGCTTGTTGCCTCATTGCTGTTTCATTGTTGTGTCATTTCATAAGAGGCGCGTTGACAGTTTGGAGCTGGTGGGGGAGCAGAGGCGACGCCGATGACAGCAGGAGGAGAAATGAAGAACCGGAGAGAAAGAAAACACACAGACTTGTCGACACACAAAGGAATGAAAGAGAGGCTGGGACAAGGAAGACAGAGTGTTCTGCTGCAGATTCTTAGATAAAAGGACACAGAGCTTGTCGCCTGTTTGGTCTCGTAGCTCTGGCTGAATGTCTCAAATGTAAATGTGATGTGAATGTAATCCACTCTCACCTGTTTCCAGGAGGCACAGCGTCCAGGCAGAAAGGCTTCCGCGGCTGTATCCGCTCCCTGCAGCTGAACGGCGCCACCCTGGACCTGGACGAGAGGGCGAGGATCACGCCCGGGGTTCGACACGGCTGCCCGGGTCACTGCAGCAGCTACGGCTCCTTCTGCCAGAACCGGGGCCGCTGCGTGGAGAGAGCCAACGGCTTCCACTGCGACTGCGGCCTGTCGGCGTACACGGGAGTCTTCTGCCACACAGGTACACGCCATAGACTGTATAAAATATGGACAAAGAGGTGGAGCGAGGGCGGAGCTTAGGCGGGTTCCTATGGGCCGGCTGAATGAACGCTATTGGCTGAAAAAAGCCTCTTTATTCGAAATAATCAAACTAGCTACGGCTAACCAGCTAGGTTAAATGCTAAATAGCGTTGTTAGCCGGCTAACCCCACGACGATCTCTTTCCCAAACTCAGTGACTAGAATTAGCCGGGGTGACGCCCTTTAGACCGTCAGTGGCGAGTTGTCAATCAAAGTGGCGCCACTTAGATTGACAGCTATGAATTGTGCATAATGATGTATGCTGTATATTTTAAACGAACGCCTTATAAAAAAAATTCGCCCCCCCGAGTTGTCATGGAGTAGAAAAACAGCTTATGAGACTAGAGCCATGTTTTGAACCAGGCTGTAAATATGTTTTTTTTCTGTGGTAAAATCGGACATTTTAACATGGGGCTCAAATGTAATTGACTCCCTTCTGCAGCCTCCTCTAGTGGTTATTCGAGGAACTGCAGCTTTTTTGCACTTTCCACATTGGTTTCATTTTTCAGCGCCGGAGGTTGCCGCTTGGTACACACGTGTGAAGACACAGTCAGTGAAGATTTCCTGTGGATGGTGAAGGTAGTGTGAAACAAAAATCAAACAGATGAGATTTTTTTTAGCCATATTTTTGCAGAAATACATGTGTGGACATTAGTGCTGGGCGATTAATCGTATTCACATCGTAATTGCGATGTTTAATTTGCTCGATGTGGAAAAAACATCGGGCAAAACGATTTTCCCCCTTTACTATGGTAATTAGAGTAAAATGTCACCGCGCTGCCTGTGCCTGCTACGTGCTTGTCTTTACTTCCTGTTTCCTCTCGCTACAACATGTCGCACGCTGGGAGCGAGTTTGTCCAAAAAAACACATTTGAAAAAAGTGTCTTTTTTTAGTTTTACCAAAAAATTGGGATTATGATTTTGGTCCACATCGCACAGCTCAAGTGGACATACTGATCTTGTGGATGGAGAGCGGTGACATGGATTCTGATGCAGAAGTAGTTTGTGAAAGACACAAGTACAAACTCTGTTACAGTGAACGGGACTTTTTAAAGCCTAAACCTGGTAAAGTGTTTGATATTCAGAGGTTGGATTTTGGGCGGAGCCTGTCTTCAACGCTGCCACCTGCACTGACCTCTGTGTCGGAGACCTGTCAGACCGCTTCATAAGATGGTGCACGGTGTGGCTTCATGCCTCCATCTTCTCCCTCTGCTTTGCATTAACTGTAGTTTGTTCATATATCTCAAGAAGCAAGGTTATAAAGCTGCTCTGACGTCTTGTGTCAGCCTCCTGTAGGAGGAAAGTCTCAGAACATTTTCTTGAACTTCTGCCTCAGCCAAGATGACTTGTAATAACTCTTTCAGGACATATCGGCTGTATTAATAGGTTGAACTCTCTGAAGCTCATGTGGAAATACAAGTAAAGGTGAAGACTGCCTCCATGTGTGGGCGTTTCACTGCCGTCTAAAGGTTAAGGATCTGTATTATTTCAGACTTTTTACAACATTTGCTGCACTTAACACTCACCAAGAAATACTTAGCTGCCAAATAGCGTCTTCTTGTTTGAGTCTATTTTAGTCCATTGTTCGATGCTAACTCATTAGGAATGCGTCATCATGTTGACCTTCATGTCCTCCCCGAGTTCAATAACTTAAGTGAGTTCAGCCGCTTTTTAAAAGGACTCTCTTAACCCTCCTCCCACTGTGTAGTGATATCGACTCTACCTTCCCATCTGACTCACAACAACAGCCTGTTTTTTTTATGTCTTTGTGAGTCACAGTGACGCATTTTAGCCGTGTTTGATATTTTAGAAGTTCATCTCCGTTTCCTGTTAGAAAATGAAAGTGAGGACTGAACAGCTGTAAAGACAGTTTTCTGATTAGTTTCCTCCTCTGTAGATATTTTGAGAACCTCTTTTTATTCTGCTGCTAACTAATCTGATGAACAAAGTTGTTCCCGTGCCTCCCATGGAAGTTAATTAAAGTTTGAAAACTCTGTCTAAATATATGTTTTGTGCTATCTCTAAAATAAATCCTTTGTTTGCTCATATGATTCAGCACCTTGTGGGGATGCAGAATAAAATACTTAAAGGTTTCAAAGTAGAACGTGTTCATGTAGGATTAAAAACTTTTGAAGTTTGTTTTTGAAGTCATCGCTTCAAAAACAAAGTTCTGCTGGTGGTTTTACTCCTAATGGGTATTTTACATTTTACATTTTAAAGACCAGGCAATTATATGAATAACTGAAAAAACAGTTGTTAGTTTAATTGGTACTTAACAAGAGGGCAGTAAGGTGAAGAAAAATTGTGGCTAATTAACTCTATTTATTAATGGGATGCAAGACTTGAACGTGTTTCTCTGTGCCTGGGTGTTCACAGACAATCATTATTTTCTGTTTTGAACACGCTGTTAATCGCTTGGGATTTGGTCTTATTGTTACAGTCAGTCCTAATCAGGAGGTCATATGTTTGATTTTCACAACAACAAAGTGTAGATCAATAATCAGTCACGCAGCTAAAAGTCCACGTCCATCAGCAACCAATCAGATATCTTCTTTTCGAATGGTTCTGTCCGAGGTTTCTGCCTGTTAAAAGCAAGTTTTTCCTCACCACTGTCGCATCAAATGCTTGCTCATGATGGGAACTGTTGGGTCTCTTGACCTGCTCTGTGTGTAAAGTGCCTTGAACTTTTGTTGTGATTTGGTGCTATACAAATAAATTTGAATTGAAATTGAATTGAATTCTTTTCACCTCTTCCTCCAGAGGTGTCGGCCAGCTTCAAGCCGGAGACGTCCGTCAGCTACACCTTCAAGGAGCCGTACGAGTTGAGCAGGAACAGCAGCGCTCTGCCGTCCTCCATCTACTCCGACATGACGCTGAGAGGAGAGAACGTCTCCCTGAGCTTCAGGACCAGCCAGAGTCCGGCCGTGCTCTTCTACGTCAGCTCCTACTACAGAGAGTACCTGGCCCTGCTCATCAACAAGCACGGTCAGCAGGCTTTTATTTTGAAGGAGCTTGTTTATGTGGCAGATATTCAAATTTGAGTCTTTTTAAAAAATTATTATTCATCTTTAATGACCCCCTCTCCTCTTTTTTCCGTCCTTTGTCAGTTTCGTTTATTTCAATTGTTTTAGAAAAGATTATTAAAACTTGAGGATAAGATGTTTGTGCTTAAATTTCTTTTATTTGTTTTGGTTCATTGCTTCTTCCTTCACCTTCAATAAAATGCTCCTTAAATCTTGCATTTACTCTTTCTTACCCCCCTTTGCTATACATCATTTTCTCTGTTTTCTCTCCTCTTTGTTATCTCCTCTCAAGATGTAAATCAGGTTTTATTGTCACACATAATCAAACACACCGTACAACATAGTGAAATTTGATCTCTGCGTTTCACACGTCCCTGAGGAGCAGTGACCAAGAGAGTTTCCTTTTCGTCTTCGCCTCCCTCAACTTTTTTTCAATTACTCTTCTCTCCTCCCAGCCTCTCATCTTAACCCTCCTCCCTCTTCCTCTCTCTCATTTCTGTCATCTCCTCCTGATATCGACCTCTCCTCCTCTCCTTCCTCCTTCCTCCTCCTCCTCCTCCTCCTCCTCCTCTGTGCTCGGCAGCTTCACCAGATCTATCAGGATCTGTCAGATCTCTCCTCTCTCTGGATTCACCCCGTCAGCCTCTGCTGCCTTTTAATCCGTCCAGCCGGGCCGGCTATTATGTTTTGTCTCAGGCTGGAAAAAGAAAAAGTCCTCTGGTCTTATCACTGAGACCCGATGAGCGATGCTGAGGGAATGAAAGTTTGGTGGGCTGCTAATGGGTGGCAGGTCGGCGCTGCTGCGGAATCAAACCGCCCCAAACTTGCTGATGTGTTTTATCAACTTTTGTGTGAAATAATTATGTTGTGAGTTTGGCTTTTAAGAGTAGTAGGAGGCACTTTGAATTTGAAATCACATTTGCAGCATCCAGGAGTCTCATAAAATTGGCACTTTGCTGCTAGATTAGCTGTAAATGGATTTTTTTTTTCCCCTGGTGTTAATGACTCAGAGAAAGCTGATGGACAGCAGGGCATTAAGGTTTTCATGCTGACCGTGGAGTCGTCAGGTAAATGCACTTACACTGAAGTGTCCAATTAAATCCCTGAGAGCTCTCTCTTATTCGCCCTGAGACGGCTCATTTCCTTCTACCCTCGGCTGCAGCTGCACCTCCTCAGCCCAAACACCACCTCTCTACTTAAGGCGTCTTTTTCGAGAATATATTTGTTATCAGCGCTGCAGCAGGCAGCTCGAGGTTCCTTCACACTCCCTCGCAGAAAGGCAGGTCGTGAGTTATAGTTGTGAGACTCCGATATGTGATTTATTATGTTTACGCCACTGTAACGCAGGCTGTCGGGGACAAACTGTAATTTCTTGTTCCTCCCTGAAGACATCACACGCTTTTGATAAATCTCCACTTAATGTTCTCAATATTAGGTTAATGAATTAGATTTGATTAGATTAGTTGTGTCATTGATGGAGTATTATCCTCGTAGTGTGAAAATCGTAATTAGTAGAGAACACGCTTTTTTATAAGATTTATCTTTGAAGGATTAAATGTGTGTTTACGAAGAACGTGACAAGGCCATTTTCAGGAAAAGACAAACTTTGCATTTGATGATGATGATTTAAACATGAACGTCTCTCTCTGAAGGTTGTTTCCTTGTTGTAAGATCTGACTTGTAACCCCATGGTTTGATGTGTGTGTGTGTAGATATGCTGGAGGTGAGATACAAGCTGGACAGCAGCAGAGATGTGGAGGTGCTGAGCAGCAGAGTGAGGAGCCTGGCCGACGGACAGCTGCACAGTGTGACCATCAGGAGACTGACGGACTCTGTGTCTGTGCAGGTAAAACCATATCACACAACATGAGAATCCCTTTGGAGCCTTCTTTCAGGAGGTATTCCAGTATCTACTCTCCTGCTTTGGTTTGCTCTTCATCAACTCAAAACAACTTTTTAGCCACTGTTCAACAAGTTCCACTTCCTTCACCAGCCACACACTGACGTAGCATCAACTCACACTGAGCTAGTTTGCAGCAAACAGGCGGCTGGAGGCAGATGAGAACCACGAGACTCTGACAGACGTTAAATGTGCTGCAACAGAAAAAAAAACGATGATGTCACACTCTGCCCTAGAGTGAGGGTAGCTTGGCCAAAAGCTGACCAGATAAAAGATCTAAAAATGTATATAATGCGCTTTCCAAAAGAAAAAGGTAGCAAGACAGGCTGTTGCCAAATTAAAGTCTTTATTGCCCTTTAGGAACAAAACAGAAAAGTGAGGGCAAATACTGCAATGAAAAAGTAATACAAAATATTCCCAAGACAAAACTACGTCTACACAGCAGAACAGTCCTTCTCTGACTGCCCCAGGCACTGTCAATCCCCCTCTATTTAAAGGATAGGCCCCTCCTACTGGACTGTACCATCCTTAAGTGCAAACAATTACAAAATAAATTTAACCGCACAAATCATATGTTATATCTGGGATCATTTCAAATCATTAACAACAGATAAAGAAAACCAAACATTCCCATAGTGCCCCTTTTAAACATTCACACAACTTAAAATGGTGCAGTAAAAAGTGACTGAGCAGGGGTCCTACTAAAAGTTCAGGCACTATAAAAGGCAGCCTGAAACTCTGCTCGGGTCCTTTTTGGGCCTGCGCAGCTGGATGCACTACGGTAAGAAAAATTAGACAAAGAAAAGAACAAAATCATGCACAAACAAACCCACTGTCTTTGACATTTAAATAATAAAAATTAACTCAAATAACCGTGTGTGTGTATATTTGTGAATTGAAAACAACAGAGGAAACGCAGGAAACTTACTGTGGTGTTGTGTACTGTAGTGTGTGCACCCACTAAAGTATCAGTGTGTTCCCTGGTTAACATGTGGTCTGTGAGGTGAGTGTAGGTGTGGTGGTCTAGTTTTAACTGTTAGCAGTGGCAGGGCAAACTGCCACAGATGACCTGAGACACTCTGAAAATCTTTAAGCTGCAGAGTTGGATGTTAAATCTCAGAGGTTTCAGCGCTACAAAACTTACTGTTTCACATTATACACAGTCAGTTAATTCAGTTGTAATATCAACAATATTGCATCAGGAGGATGGACTATATAGATGGTCCTTGTTTGGCTTGTTGGCCTTTCTCAGGCAACAAATGCTGACATAACCATGTTTATACACGACGTGTTTCAAGCACATCTGGCTTGTACCACTCACCCTCTTTGATCACACAGTTTAAGTTCTTCTATTTATCATTTATGAACAGTATACATGTAGCTGTGATGCAGTTGCATGCAGGACATTTTAGTGTGTTTATTAATCTACATGATTTGTCAGCTGTTATAACTTCTCCCATGAAGACATCTTTCATATTGTTACAAGCATGTTTTCCTGTATTGTCAATAACTATCGATGTCCCCCCCGCCTCCAGAAGGAGTTACACTTGTTGACAGTTCTATTCATAAAAAGTTTTATCTGCTTGCATGTGAATTATAGTGTCGTAAACTGCTCATTAAAAATTTCATAACACCTAAACGACTTCATTGGCTGTGTGTTGTGTGAAGGTGTGAAGCTGCCAACCATCAACCTTGTTCCATGTTTGCCAAATGAGGCTCTGATCTCAAGGGCAAACGCGGTGACACATACAGATGCACACATCCCTCTGCCTTCACTGTGGTACAGTGTTGTCATGTTCCTCTATATCCCAGAACCCCAGTCAGCACTTCTCTCTCAGTTCGGCCACCAGCAGCTGCTTTCTTGGCTGCAGCTACGGCAGACCGGCGGGGACAAAACGGCACATTAAAACCAGCTCCAGATGAAATATAAAGCGTCTTAATCGTATCTGGATCTACTGAATCTCTTATCTTGTTAACAACAGCCTCGGATGATATATGAGGTGAACTTGGTCTAACCAGCAGCCTGAGCGTCTGTATAATTATGAACACCATGAAATACAAGGTGACCTCGTGTTGAATGGGAGCAGACTCCGATTCACTGTGTTGTGAGGCTCCATTGAAATATGAGTTCATCTCATCTTATCAAGTTTCCATCGTGTTGAATCATCGCATCTTTAGAAGCACATTCGAAAGGCATAAGGTGGCACTTTAGTCTGGAGAGAGATATCAGAGCAGCTATTTACAACAGATTTGCATTAAATTCTGTGTGTTTCTGCAGAACATTAACCCTTCCTCTCCCATCTTGGACTCTCTATAAGCTTTTTTCTTCTGCCATCCACAAGCCAAAAGTTCATCTCTACGTGTAAGAGATCTGCTGCTGGGAGTCTCCAAAGCTATAAAACCAAGCCATAAAACTATAGAAAACACAATTTTCTCTAAATAAATTCAGGAAAATATTCTGCTCTTTCAGATCGACCAGAACGCCAGAGAAGACTTCAACCTGACATCTGACGGAGAATTCAACGCCATCAAGTGGCTGGTGTTGGGCAAAGTGCACGGTGAGTGAGGAGGCAGCGAAGGCGCTCATTTGAATAACAGCTTTGAGACGTTTGGCCTCTTCTGACACGCAGCTTATGAATATTTAAAGAAATAAATGTCACTTCAGCTGTTTGCACCAAGTGGAAATATTATTCAAGTCATCTGGAGAAAAAAAAAGTCTGAGGCAAAATCATAGACTGTATAAAACATGGATGTAGTGTCCATGACGTCACCCATAGGTTTCTGAAGAGCAAAAATGAAGCAAATCGTAGTGCGTAGCCATCTTGGTAGCCTACCTCCGGTTACTCCAAATATGGACAAAGAGGTGGAGCGAGGGCGGAGCTGAGGCAGGTCCCATGGGCTGGCTGAATGAACGCTATTGGCTGAAAAAAAGCCGCTGAAAAAAGCCGCTTTATTCGAAATAATCAAACTAGCTACGGCTAACCAGCTAGGTCAAATGCTAAAAATCGTTGCTAGCCGGCTAACCCCACGACCATCTCTTTCCCAAACTCAGTGAC
>JBBMOC010000916.1:0-16848 GCA_037975185.1 Centropyge bicolor | reverse complement strand
CAAGACATAACAAAATCAAACTTAACATAACCTTTTAGACATGACATCTTCTCTGACTTCTCTCACAGCTGGTGGCGAACGCAGTGCTGTTTGTGTGTGTAAACTGTGTCGGGATTTTCCATCTGTGGATGACGGAGCACGATCTTAGGATCTCCAATCAGAAGAGGGAAGAGTTCAGCGCCATACGCTCCCAGAAGGAAATCAAGAAATATCAGCAGGTGAAAACACCAACTTTGACTCATTGGACAGTTTCGATTTCATTTCAATTCAAAACAGTTTCTTTGCACAAATTCATTTTCATTTGACTCAGCCTTTATTTACTCTGCTTGTCTTAGTTTAATGCATTCCAGGTCACTTCACAGGTCAAACAACCTGAGTGACAAAAACCTCAGCACAGCCTTTCCTGACTTGACTCATAATGTGTGATGTTGACAAGCCCAGAAACTATTGATGAATTAAAGTTTGACTTCTCTCCTGTGCCGCTTGTTTCAGCTCCTCTGAACTAAAAATCGTTAAGTGTAATCACTCTCATTAAAGAGCTCTTTACCGCTTCAGAAGGGGTTTGGTTACTGCGTGTTGTTCTGGCTATTGGGTCAATAGATTAATCATTCACTTTGCTGAAGCCCAGCAGCAATAGAATAGACAAACGCAAATGGACATTATTCACAGTAAGTAAACAAATAGATGAAACCCCATCCACTAAGTAAACATGGCATTGCTTCAAAGAGGCTTTTGATGGACGCCAGTTTCTTTTGCAGCCTTTGTGAGCTAATGGTCACCTCTCTAAGACAGAATACCAGTGACCCCGTGTCCACACTCACCACCCACTGTCTCTAAACGCGTTTTTAACCCCCCCATCCTCTCCGTATCCTCGGCAACAGGAGTGTCTCCTCCTATCAGTGCTGCCACGCTACATCGCCATGGAGCTGAAAACAGAGGTGATAAAGAGGCTTTCCAAACCCAAGAGCGATAAGGAGAACGAATCCAACTTCCACAACTTCCACAGCCTCTATATACGGCAGCACAAAGACGTCAGGTGATGATCGCACCGTTAGCACTGTAGATTCTACTTAATAATTTTATCACATAATTACACAATGAAATTACACTACATGGATCTGGTCTATGGCTTTTTCATAATATTTGGATAAAGTCTTTCATGACCATGAAAAAAGACAAGTCTCGTCTCTACATTACGTCGACTATAAATCTCTAAACTGCAATTGTGCTGGAAATATATCAGGGAAATGTATTTATTTGTTTGATATTTACTTTATAGCACTGTGTCACAAAAAGCTGTTGTGTTGTGAATACATGCCTAATGTTTGTGTCTGTCTGTCTGGGTGTGTGTAGCATCCTGTATGCAGACATTGTGGGCTTCACAAAGCTGGCGAGTACCTGCTCACCAGAGGAGTTGGTCGCTGTGCTCAACAAGCTCTTTGGCAGATTTGATGACATCGCTAAGGTGAAAATAGCAGCACAACTTTTGGTTCTTCACAACGGATAGCTTTGCGTTAGTTATGCACCGGCTAAGTCTCCCTCTCTCTCTTTGTTTCTCTCTGTAGAAAAATGGATGTCTTCGTATTAAGATCTTGGGTGACTGCTACTACTGTGTCTCTGGTCTACCTGACCCCATCCCCACCCATGCCAGGAACTGTGTTCAGATGGGTCTGGATATGTGCACTGCCATCAGGTCAGATTATCTGAATCTATATAAAGTTTTTTTCCTCCAGTATTGGTTACTACTCATTTCTTCTGTAATTATTTAAAATTGTGTTCTTAGATAATTGATTGTAATTTGTGTCGAGGTGCCTTCTGTCTGATTTCTGTTTTTACAGTCACGATTCACTGCTCTTAATTTGCATCTGGTGTTACTGTACTCTGTATTACTTCCTTGTGGTCTCTATTTCACTATTCGTTCCACAACAACTGAAACCACATTATACATTATATCTCAGAGGACTCAGTTACAGTGGAAGCAACATGTAAATTAACTGTCCTATTCTCAAACTGCACATTTTCAGTGAGGCTTGTTTGTGTTTGCACCAAGTCAATCAAATATAGAAATACTGGGTTCTCTTGGCTGTCTGTTGCACTTAATGGGGACTTTTTAATGGGGAGTTTTATGGAAGTTTAATTAGATTTATTTGAATGTATGTGCCTTTACTGACGCTTTTGTCTCCCTGCAGTAAACTGCGAGAGGCGACGGGTGTTGATATCAGCATGCGGGTGGGTGTTCACACTGGCAACGTCCTCTGTGGTGTGATTGGCTTGCAGAAGTGGCAATACGATGTGTGGTCACATGACGTTACGTTGGCCAATCACATGGAGTCCGGAGGCCTTCCTGGGTGAGAAAATCTTAAAATCCGCTCACATGATAAAACTATGAGTTGGCTGCATTTTGAGATTTGCTGCCTCTCCACATTTTTTAATGTAATTTTTTTTGTATTGTTTGTATTAATACTTTTCTTTGAATAGGCGTGTCCACATCACAGAGGAGACACTGGTGCACTTGAATGGGGCGTATCAAGTAGAGGAAGGGGATGGGGGCAGTCGGGATCCTCTTCTTACTGGAAGAAAAACCTTCCTGGTGATTGACCCCGAGAAGGTGAACAGTATTTCCAGGAGACCTAAATTGGTAGGTGTACACATGATTGTGAGCTGCATGTATTGGCCCGATCCCTGAAAACAAGAGGAGGGAAAATATGCTCTGAGTAACTGCACATTGATCATTGCTGTATAAATTGTATTGGAAGCTGTGGTGCTCACAAACCCTGCAGATGTGCTCTTGAGCCAAGGCACTGATCTCTAAAGTGCTGTGATTACTCTCTGCTGTGATCTAGTGTCAGGGAAGGAAAAACAGAAAAAACAATTACTCTACCTCAAGGAAAAAAGTAACTGAAAATCATTCATCTTAATTTTAGGGAAACACTCTTGCGTCAGGAGAGACCAGGCAGCGAGCATCTGTCCGGATGTCTCAGTACCTGCAGTCCTGGCGGACTATCCACCCCTTCGCAGACCTAAGCAACCCTGATGCCACGCCCTCCAAGCCGGTCATCCCCACCAACGTTGCCATGAACCAGCAGCTGTCTGCAGTATGTGTTTGTGCTGCTTCCCTCCTTGTTGCTTAGTTTCTCTCACATATTGAGCTGTGCATAAAAGTCATAATACTAACAGGATGACGTACAGCACACACTCATGCAGTATATGTAGCGTACACATTTTTTCCAGAAACACATCTACATTACATCTTATTAATGTTTAGTCCTTCTGCAAATATTACACACCACCTCTGCTCCTTTGTCTGTCTCTCACCAGTGTTTGACCATAACGTCTGTATTGTATATTTGAGAGAGGTGATAATAGGTAATGCTTTCCGTTGACCGTGTGTGTGTGTGTGTGTGTGTGTGTTTGCTCCAGGATAGACCACCCTACCAGAACAACCCCTCCTGGTAAGTTCCCAGATACATTAAAATAATCCCAGGAACAAATATCGTTATTAACTTGTGTAGAATAAAAATAATGCTTTTTGCATAGAAGCACTGTTGAAGTCTGTCATTCAAGTATAGAGGAGCTCTTCCAGTATTATTTTATTTGTTATGTCCTAAAGATTGTTTTCTCAAAACACACTAGTTAAATCAGGAGTATATAATATACAATATAATGCATAATATCTCTGTAATTCAGTATATGGCTTTGGTTAAATGTGTTTCTGATGGGTTCTTGTTTTGTCCCAGTTTGGTTGTGGATAATGACGTGAGGGGATCACTGGACACGATAGACACAGCAGGGTACGTTTTCATCTGTCTTTGTTAGTTAACAGAAAGCCCAGCATGTCTCTTGTTAAACAATGATTGACCTTCTTTAATGTGAAATAAATCAAACCAAAGCTTAATTTGTGAATATAAGTTGTGCAGGTTGTACTAATCTTTGTAAACATAGATATTTCCATTGATTTGCTCTTTACTTTATTCTATTTTTTTTTTGCTCTTTTTTCCAGGTTTATCGTCTTTTTTCTCTCATGTTTCTTGTCAATCCCTCCTATAATTTTTGTGTTTATTTTTCATTCAGGAGGAGATTAAAGAAGCTCAACTGTTTGACTCTGCTGTTTAATGACCTGAGTCTGGAGAGACAGGTAGCTTCATTCTCTGCTCTCACTTGGAGAAGCTGATAGGGTCATACGAACATGCATGAAAGAGCAGAAACAAGCGTGATGTGTTCCTGTGTGTGTTTGCTATTCAAATATTTCTTGTGTGTTTGTCTAATATCGGTGTGTTTGCATTCCAGTTCCGCCTTTCAGAGGTGGAGGGTTTACACCAGTCAATGAGCTGCGTAGCCTTGATCTTCGTCACTCTGTTCTCTGTGCAGATGCTTGTTTCTAAGAAGTGAGTAGACGTCACGTTCACACATGCAGCTATGTTTCAGTTTCACATGTTCATACTCATTACCTTCTGAATTAAATCAAACAAGAAGTAAGCTTTCTCCGTTTTGCTGGGAAACCCCTTTGAATTATGCTGCCTGTGATTCCCCTGACTCACTCAGTCTGTTGCTTATCAGCTCACACGCAGCGTGAATGATTTGTTTTCGCCCTCTCTCCCAGTAACTTTGAGATGGCTGTGTCGTACGGTGCCACCTTTCCTGTGCTCGTGCTGCTTCTGTCCATCGCTTTCACTGGATACTTGGAGGTAAATGTGCACTTGTGGTATGTTTGTAATGACACTGATCAATATCGTATTGGTAAGAAGTTTTATGTCAGCAGGTGATCCTCAGTATGTGTGGTTTAATGTCAGTACCTTTTCCATGTTTGTTCCTTTTCAGAAGTGGCGTTCCAAGATGCCGCTGAGTGTCCAGTGGATATCAGGGCTGTCCCGCGGCGTCTCCACCAGGGTGGCACTGCGACTCTTTGTGGTCACTCTCTGTGTGCTCATCACCCTGCTTATGGCCATTCTCAACTTTGTGAGTTCCTCCTCTGCCTTCTAGTTATGTTGTCATCATTTCTCCGTCAATGTCCTGTCGTTCACAGATACATCAGTTCATCAATCATTTCTTTGTGTTTGTTTTTCAGGTCTTCCTCCCAGGAAACAACTGCACGGCAATTACCAACAGGACAGAGCTGGAGGCTCTCAATCTCTTCACTGTGCCTGTGAGTATATCTATAGATGAACAGTTCACCATGTTATTTATCCATGTTTCAGCTTCTATTAAATGTCATAAAGAAGAAAAGTATCAAAGTTTCCTCTTCCTGCAATAAGGTAGTTTATCACCACAAGAAGGGTTCATAATTCATTCATTATCAGCTCTTGAGTGTTGAGAGCCTCCAGTACAAGCCTTGAACATCACACACAACTTGTCATGAACCCACATTTCTTCCCCTCCCTCCCACCTCTTTCTTCAAACATCCAGTACTACCTGTACTGCTGCCTGCTGGCCATGCTGGGAGTGATCGTGTTCGTCAAGACGTGCATGACGGTGAAGGCGCTGCTGCTCACCCTGGCTGTGGTGGTGTACCTGGCCCTCTTCCTCCACGTGTACGCCCCGAGGTCATACTGCCTCATTGACCTGCTTTACAATGACACCAAGTGAGTGACACGGCAGATGCAGTTACACGTAAACACCAGGGGTTCAACATGGCTTTATGTTCCTATTTGGAAATCAAAATGAAGCAGCAGCAGAGTAGCTCTAACTTTTTTCACCTGCTCCAGTCACAACATTGTACTGTTCAGTCTTCAGTCTTAAGCACATTATGTCATATTTGGTCATGTTACATAGTGTTAATTAATAGACTAACCTTTACAAATAAGATGCATGAAAGTGTCCAGCCATGATTGTGTATCGTAAATAGTGTCGACACAATCACACAGACTCTAATTAATCCTGATAAAGTTCACTTTCCACTCGTCCACATTCATTTGCTGCTTGTCTATAGTCATCACACCGTCTGTCCTGCTCTGCCAGCGGTGTCAAATATCCTTCCTTTTGTTTGACACTCAGAAGTACAGATTGTGGATCCTTGTCTGGAGTCTCACATCACCATCATTTATTCAACGGCGTTCTATAGCAAGAGGCCTGCCCGGGGGGTGCAGGCCTCATTGAGTGTGAGATACAAGACACTCTTATCTGAGGAGTTATGTCATGGAAGGAAGAAAGGGTGACAGTAGTTTAGTAGTGGATTATGTCCCAGTATGGCTCTGAATAAGTGAGTCTGCATGTGTTTCTCTGCAGGCCGGGCGTGCTGAAGGACCCCCAGATCATGTCTGGGGTTTGGCTCGTCATCTTTTACATTGTGTGCCTCATCCTGGCCAGACAGGTATGTGTATGTTTACAAATGTTTATACAGTCTTTATCTTTGTCTTTTAAAGAAGGAGTGTTTTTGCTCTTTCTGATACAAATTCACATAAACCAAATTTGTCTCTATCTCAGGACGAGCTGGGTTGTCGTGTCGACTTTCTGTTGGAGCGTTGCTTCAAGACGGAGAGAGAGGAGATGGAGACCATGGAGAACGTCAACAAGCTGCTCCTTCAGAACGTGCTGCCGCTCCACGTCGCCTCCTTCTTCATGGGCAAAACCATTCGCAACCAGGTAAAGAAAACAAAACAAGGCAGATGTGTTCAGCAGATCATCGTTATCCATCCACATGTTTTTTCTGTATCTAAGGCTCGTATAGAGATTGTGAAACTATGAAACAGACACATTTTGAAAGAGCAGATTAAGACCAAAATATGGATTTTTGTTTGTTTTTATATGAGAAGATGTTTCTGTAAAATCTCACCCATCCAACTCTTTGCCTTACGATTTGTTTCAGGATCTGTACAGTCAGTCATATGACTGCGTGTGCGTGATGTTCGCCTCTGTGCCTCAGTTCAAAGAGTTTTACAGTGAGAGCAGCGCCAACAGGGACGGACTGGAGTGTTTGCGCTTCCTGAATGAGATCATATCAGACTTTGATGAGGTATGAGGAAGGAGATAATATGACAGACTCTCAGTGTCTGCATCAGCAGGTTGGAACATTTTGTCCGTGTCTCTAACTCTCCTCTCTTTTCGTTTCACTCTCTCCTCATCGTCATCTCTCTGTCATGCAGCTTCTTTCTAAGCCCAAGTTCTGCTCAGTGGAGAAGATTAAGACTATCGGCAGTACGTACATGGCTGCTGCCGGGCTGAGACACTCTCCTCTGGGGGATGAAAGAAAGGTTTGCTCAGTGTTGTCATCCATTTCTAAAAATAATTTACAAGTTGTTTTAAAAGCAAACACAAGACGCCCTGCCTACTTTAACTTGATCTCTGGCTCCCCCTACAGAAAGTTGAGATGTCCTACAGTCATGTGCGTTCCATGGTGGAGTTTGCCATCGCTCTGATGGGCAAACTGGAGCTGATCAACACACACTCCTTCAACAGCTTCAAACTCCGGATCGGTGAGTTTATTCTAGATTAAATCTGACAAGGATGGTTAATAATACTAAAATTCAGGTGTCGACATTTTCAAGGTAAAATGACCTTAATTTACCATCATTGACGCTGGATCCATTCAAACAGTAATACAGTTTGTACGTGCTGCAAATTTCTGTGAACCATGAAAACCAAGGAGGATGAACATAATTCAGTCATGTCTCCCTGTTGTTGACTTGCAGGGATAAACCACGGTCCAGTGATCGCAGGAGTCATTGGAGCTCATAAACCTCAGTATGATATCTGGGGGAACTCTGTGAACGTGGCCAGCAGGATGGACAGCACAGGAGTGTTGGACAAGATACAGGTCAGAAAAACAGAGTCAATAACAAACACAAATCCAGGAAGCAAGAACATCTCCTATAAAATATCAGATTTTTATTCCCTGTGTCCCATTCTTGTCCTTCTGCTCCCAGGTGACAGAGGAGACGGCCCAGATGGTCGAGAGTGTCGGATACAGCGTCACTCTCAGAGGAACGGTCAACGTCAAGGGCAAAGGGGAACTCACCACCTACTTTGTTAACACGGAACAGTCGCTTCCTCACTTCTGACCTCGTCTCTTCAACAGACTCAGACCTGGATCCAAACATGAGCTGTAAATGTCTGTGCTTGTTTTAATGAACCTGGTGTAGCAGATGGGTAACAGCTAACCAGTCGTCACTGCGTGAGTCATTCTGGTTGCTAACAGAGGAGAAGACTTGGAAATAGTGCTGTGTGTTTACCCAGGCCTCGAATCACCACGAGCACCTGCACTGACTTCATGCTGAAACAGATGTAGCAACACAGGGCATCACCTGTTAATCATTGACATCTGCCGAGGAGCTGCCTTTGTCTTTGGGATGAGACACTAAATAAAATCCCAACTGGTCAAATGAAGAAAATTACTGGCAACGAGAAGCAGAGGGCTTTTACTTATGGACCATTTAATGGAAAACCATGTTGCTAACTGTGTCTGTACTGTATCTTGGTTATCCTGTGAAACTACTTTAGGTGGGTCAAGTTCCCATAACTCACTTTTTACTGTATTATTCTGAAAACATAATCAGAATCAGATTTTTTTTTTTTTTTGGTAGACTTAACATTGTTGAATCACATGCACTGTCCAACTGTGTCTGTGTACAGTTAATTTATTGAAAAAATAAGTTATGACATGTACCAAAGATTGCTGTTGCTTTTGAAGGACTTGGTGAAAGAAGATTATGACTCACATAAGCACAATAACATTTTTTTGCAGTTAGGTTATTTATAATTAGTTTTCACTCCATTGTATTTTTAAGCTTTCAATGTTCCTTATGAGAGTATGCTGGTACAGAACATCCTGTTTCTTTAAATGTAGGACAGTAGACAATCTGTGTACTCAAACCAGTTCTGTGACACCGATGGGGCTCTTTTCACTGGTTCCCAGCCTCTCAGGGAGACAGAGATAAGACAAGATCCTGAGAGGATTCACAGCATAGACAGAAGATAAAAACACAAGATTTGTACTCTTCAAAGTTGGTTTGTTTGTGTTTCTTTAATTGATGCTTTTATTGTGAAATCCAAAGTAGAGGCTGGTTTATTTCAGGTGTCACAAAACAAAAAGGTACAGAACATGATGTTTTCACTTGATGCTGTCACACATGTGCACCCAGGCTTGATGACTGCACTTTGGGATGTGTTGAGTTTTTAAAGGGAGCTCAGTGTTTGTGCACAAAATATTTCATGTTTTCTTTTTTAAGAGTGAGGGCTGATGTGAAGCGTGAATGAAAAAAATTTTTCTATTCTATTTATAAACTAATAAAAATACAACCACTGCTGTGCGTGTGTTTGTGTGTATCAGCTTCCTACGTGCGTTTCTAGACTGTGTCGAGAAGTGTGGAATTTCCCCCAGTAACGCCCACATGCGCTCTGATTGGCTGAAACGCCTCATACGGAACTTTTCTGACCTCCTATTGGCTCCCGCCGGTGTCAGTCACTCTACTTCCTGCTTCACGGTGCGGTTTGTTATTAAAGCGTATCTCCTTTAAATGGGACAGTCGGAGTTAATAAAGTCGGTGAGTGTTTGTCTTTCTTTCTTCTTTTTAAAGTTAACGACTTGTTTTAGTGACAGAAAAGTAGCTTGTTTCATTTTAACGGCGTTTACTAACGTAATTCTAGTTGAACCTGAATGAAGAAAGTTTAAATGTGAACTTTACCTGCCGACTCTTAAACTTTAAGCCTCCTGTCGTTTCTTTGTGAATAAATCACTTTGTTCATTTCACAGCAAAATGAATGGTTTAATTAATTGAAGCAGCTACATATAAAGCCAGAAGATGTCAGGGGCCCATGAGGCAAACAGGAAGCGCCGCCCCCCCAAAATGTTCTTGATCTCGACCGACCTGAAGGTCCAGGACCAGCTGGACGGTACCATTCGGCTGCAGCGGGGGTTCATGTGCCAGGAGCAAGACAAGAGCCGAGGGGACTCCATCTGGGTCAAAGTATGAACACACAGTATCTGTAATCAGATTCACAGCACAAGCTCACATTGACATTCTGATATCTGGTGAGAGACACGAGAATTAAACTACCACACTGTAAAAGGCTGCAGCATTTATTATAGGAAAAAGTTGATCAGCAGTGACTTTGATAATCAACAAGTAGTTGCAGTCTTGCTTCAAGCAGAAATGCTCATCAATGCCAGCTTATTAAATTTATGGATTTGCTGCTTTTGTGCATTGAATATCTTTGGGTTTTTGACTGAAGACAATAAAGGCAATATATTATTATTATTATTATTATACTGGTGCTTTCTCTATGTTCAACTTGCTTCAACTAAACTATTTCAAAAGGGAACATCAAACACATAATAAGAGGATGTAAAAACAGATGCTTGAACCCACATTAATTTATCATTATTTATCATTATTCATGTATGTTCTTGTGCATTTGTTTGTATTATTTTTGTTAAGCACATATACATTCTACGTATCATGGCGCTGTGTCTTGGTTTAGATGTGAGTATCCACCACATGCTGCTGAGTCATCCTTTTCAAACGGTGGATATATTTAGTAGTGTCTTTACACCCTCTGACTTTCGTACTCGCCTGTAATTACTTTCCTCTTGTCTCCCACTCGTCTGTTGTTCTCTGTCTGCACCTTGTTCTCACGCAGGTACTGGATAATGACATCATGTTAAAACTAGAGAGGAAGCTCCTGCACGAAGTCCCGGCCGAGCTGAGCGGCCTGTTGGAGCCCGTGTCTGATCCGGAGGCCCGTCTAAGACTTCTAAGTAATACACTAATAGTTAGTACAGCTAGTTAGTGGTGGCATGTCTGTGTCAGTAGAAGGTATAATGGTGATTATTGCAGTGGGGGTTGTCAAAGCAATGATAACAATAAACAACCTCAGACTATTTTTAATGGAAGTTAATAATGATGAATATAATAGTAGTAGCCAAATAACGACATTTGTAGAAATCATAGTTGTACCAATTAACATAGCAGCAGGAGCAATGATGATAAAATACTTTTGTTACATGTACTCCTAATATTAGTACTGCTACATGTGTACTGTGCAGAATTAAAGTGTGGCTCAAAGTAAAAGTTCTTTGAATGAGGAACATGAAATCTTTACAGCTTTAAAAGGCTCCGAGGACAGAGTTCAAATATGGGTCTCTGAAATGGAAAATAGGAAGTAAAGCCAAATAACACTGACCATTTTTTTCTTCAAATGTAATCAGCTCTTTGTTTCCTCTGTAGTCTGCTTTTCATAGTTTAATTGTTGTGTGTTTTCCAGACAATCCCGGGAAGCTGCAGCAGCTGGCGTCTCTGCCTGTCAGTGCTCCGCTGTGGGTCCAGCTGGGCCAACAGGACGAGCTGGCAGAGGCCGAGCTGAAGTACGTCGGGCCGCTGACCAGAGGGAGCAGCGCTGTGGTGTTTGGGGTCCAGCTCAAGGTGACATTAGATTTGGTTCTTGATTAAAATGGTGGCCAAAAAGACACATGGGGTTCGATTTAATACATCGAATAACTTGCAGAGTAAAAAAGCAAAGGGAAAAGAGGTTGAGTGATAAATGAAACAAGATATAAACAAGGCTAAAGACTGTGCTCTGTGCTCTGACAGTTTACCTGTAAACACCTGGTTGAGCCTCTTCTCTCCCCGTCCCCTCTGCAGGGCGCAGCAGCAGGCAAAGGACAGAACAACGGTTCCTATAAAGGCCATCGGCACTTCAGCTGCCCCGAAGCCTGCGGCCTCTTCCTCCCGGTCAGCCACGTCAGGCTCCGCCACTGGTCTCGCAGCACTGGCTCCGACCCGCACGAGCGAAACCGTGAGCGAGACCACCACCGCAGCAGCAACAATCACCCCCTGAACGGGCACCACGGCGGCAACGACCACCCCAACCATCACCGCCCGCAGCCCGGCCGTCATATTAGTTTCCACCAGCATCGTCCCAGCAGCCCCCCCCAGCCCCACGCTCTGGGCATCCTCCCTCGAACTGCAGAGTCGGTGCCCGTCACAGTTCAGAACCAGGTCCAGGTCCGAGCCCCCGCGTCGCCCCCGCCCTTCCATGTCGGCCAGCGGGTGTGCTTCCCCCTGGAGGACGGTGTCTGTGGTGGGGAGGTGCGCTTCTGTGGCCTCCTGCCCGGCCGCTCCTCGTCAGGGCTGTACGTCGGAGTCCTGCTGGTCAGTACAGCACCTGTGATGAAACTGTGGTCCCTTCACTTGAACACTGACAGACACAAGAGCAGAAGATTAAGTCACTTAAACTGAACCTTTGTCGGATCATTCTCTGTATCTCTTTCCTCATTTAATGTCTCATCTCTTCTGTCGACTCTAAAGGCAGCAAATAGTAACCAAGTGAAAATAATTGTTGGAAAATGAATTTCCAGGCTTACAGCCACATCTGGATGTTGTTGATAGTTTAAACTAAACAAATGTAAAGATTTTCCTTCTGCTTTGTTTTATAAGTGATGAAATACATTGATGCATGAAAGCTTTGTTTGTATGTAGCATCTTCCATTTAAACTGCTCAGCTTTAATCTTTGTGTTGAACTTTGACTTTGTGTCGCTCCTCTCAGGACATGCCTGTGGGGAACTGGGACGGGCTTTATAAGGGAGAGAAGCTCTGCCACATTCCTTCCCCTCTGTATGGACAGCTTCTGCCAGTCACCAAGGTTTCCTCAGGTATGACAACCATTTACACCACAAGGCCTCAGACACTCGCAGTATGTGTGGAGCAGTAGTTCACAGTGTTACAGAGTCTGTTAGAACCTTATGATCAGGAAGCAGGTGAGAATTAACAAGAAATAACTCTTGTTCCATTTCCTCCCAGAGCCTAAATCCCACCGTCACAACCCTCTTTCCCAAATTCCCAAACCCATCCTGAAGGCCGTGCCGCCCCCCGTCACTAAACCCGGCCCTACGTCACCGCCTGCCTCTTCTCCCAAGATCGCCCTGATGCCCCCAACCAAGCAGGCTCTCCCCCTGCCCCCGCCGAAACCCACCCCTCCGCTGCCACCGCCGAAGCTCTCCCACAAGCCCCTCCCTCTTCCCCCTCTCCCACCTCCCAAACCCCGCAGCCCAACGTCCCCGACCGGCGCCGACCCGCCGCAGCACACCAACGGCGTCCACGGCCCCCCTTCGCCGCTGAGGTCTCCAGACCATGTGGAGGCTGCAGGGGAGGATGGAGAGGCGGGGCTGGAGGGCGAGCTGGAGGTGGGCTCGATGGTGGAAGTGAACGACCCCCCGCTGTTCGGGGTTATACGCTGGATTGGACGCATCAATGGGATTTTAGAGCAGGTGGCAGGAATTGAGCTGGTAAGGTGACAGGTTTGTTGTTGTTTACCAAAACTGCTTAGTGACACTTTTTTTTTTGAACTATGTTTTTATTGAACATAAAAAAACACAATACAGAATGAAACACTCCTTGACATCATCCCATAATAAGTATGACAGTGCAAAAAAAAAACAAAGCCAAAAGAAGAAATATATATATACACACACACACACACACACACACACACACACACATACATACATACATACATACACCCACGCACATATACATATATATACACATACACATACATATGCACATGCACATTGTAGACATCTTCCCCTACCTTACTAGGGCCATAAAAAGTAAATAAATGGACAGTAACAACATAATGTGGGTTTCCCCTTAGTTAGAGAGGTATCTTACTATGTGTAGCCACCTCCTCATAAAAACATCAACCTTTGTTGTAAGTGTAGTGACGACTGGTTGATTGATTTGGATGAGATCTGCTTTGTTTTTATATAAAAGAGAATCCGTCTCATAAACATATACTAACAGGTTTTTTCTGCCAACTAAAGCCACTGTACTGACTCATATGAGACTGAACATGTGTAGCACTGATAAAGACGAGCGGCTGTGTGTGTCAGGACCAGGAGCTGTCTGCAGGAACAGACGGCAGCTACCTCGGTGAGCGTCACTTCCGCTGCCCAGCCAACAAGGGACTGTTTGTCAAGCTTCGCAACTGTAGGCGGGACTCCAGGTTTCCTGCCCCGGAGACACCTGTCAATCAAGTGGAGCGGTGCAACTCCATAGGTAGGGAACTGCGGCCATGCTGTGAAGGTTTGGCAGCTGCTGCAACCAGACCATCCAGAATATGAAGCTGATGATGGAGTGACTGTGAAGAGAACGACATACATCACACACAAGATGCAAATTCTCTAAATGATTGTGAGGAAACGTTGAGATACTTCAGGGCCAAGCAACTGTTTGAGGAACTGACTCTAAATGCATCTTCTTCTTTGGTGTCTGTGTGAGCGTCACACCTGTGCACGTTTCTCATGTGAGACTGCCTCCTGTGTCCCTGTGGCCCGCAGCCTTCGCAGAGTGGGGCAGCGAGCGTGTGGAGGAGCACACTCCACCCGCGGACGGGGACGAGGCCGGAGAGCTCTACCAGGGCTGGAAGAGAGGCATCCAGGGCCACCTCAACTCCTGCTACCTGGACGCTACGCTGTTCAGGTAAAATCTGCACTGAAGGATGTGGTTTTGTGATGTTCAGGATGAGCTCCTGTGACCGGGTGTCAATCATGCTGAACTCATGGCCCCCCTCTGTCTCTCTGCAGTCTGTTCTCCTGCTGCAGCTCAGCAGACTGGGTGCTGTTCTGGCCCTCTGACCCTGACTCAGACCAAAGCTCCAGTCAGGCTCAGGACCTGCTGCGCTGTGAGATCGTCAACCCCCTGCGGAGGTTTGTAGAGATATGACCTCACCACTTGCTTTGCTATATACCAGACTTTCCTGAAGCATTGTGCACTGTTGTGTTTCCAAGGTACGGCTACGTGTGTGCCAGTAAGACCATGGCCCTGAGACGACTGCTGGAGGCCGCCAACAGCGACACAGGCTTCACCAGCCAGGAGAAAGGTGTGTGCCCTCTGCAGGCCGATCCACCATGAGCAGTGTTTGTGTGTGTGCGAGCAGACTGAGGAATGTTGTCACTCTGTCGTCTGTCCATCAGATCCTGAAGAGTTCCTCAACAAGCTTTTCCAGCTCCTCCGAGTCGAGCCGCTCCTCAAGATCAGGCAAGCTCACTGCTGTCTTTGTTTACGTGCTCGAAGGAGGTCAATCAGGAGCTTATCATACTGCACCCAGTCACACACACACACACACACACACAGGTTTGTTTTGCTATTCTTGTGAGGACCTTCCATTGACATAATGCATTCCCTAGCCCCTTACCCTAACCCTCACAACTGAATGTCTGACCCTAACCTTTACCCAAACCATAAACTTTTTGTATTTGTAACCTTAACCATAAAACCAAGGCATCCTAGTATAATCCCTGTGAGGACCAGGCAAAATGTCCTCACAAGACAAAATGTCCTCACAAGAAAGGTTGTTTGTCAAGAGTTGGTCCTCACAACTATAGCAAAACATGCACACACACACACACACACACACTCACACACACACACACACACACACGCTCTGATTCACTCTCACAGCGGCCTGGCTGAAAAGGCTCACTTGGATTGATTTCAGTTCACCTCCACTCAGCTATTTCCTGCACTTTCTACATTCTTATGTGAGACGGTGATTAATATAACAGACTGGATCAGTGGTTTGAAACTTCATGAGGCTTTTTCAGCCAAAACAAAATTATGAGGTTTTATAGACTTTCCTTTAGTGTTTTTTCTTGGATAATTTTAGCCGCTGAACAAAAGATAACCTGAAATATACAACTGATGATAATGGGTTTCAAGTGATTGTATTTGTTTGAGAACAAGAAGATTTTTCATGAACGTACATTGTCAGATCCCCTCCAGACATGTTTTAAGACATAAAAATACTCTTATTGGAATAATCCTCTCTCGTTCAGATCAATGACTCAGCAGCCTCAGGAGTGTCACCTCTACCAGCTCTTCCCGCCCACCCTTCCTCCCTCTCCATCTTCACCCTTACCCCTCTCCCCAGTCGACTCCCCCATCCCTCTCGTCTCGCCCTCGTCCACTCGGATGAGGGTGGCCAGCGTTCAGGCGCTGCTGGAGTCCTCCTTCCTCCACGCCGGCCTCAAATTTGTCGAGGTTAGAAGTCTGAAATTTCTTGTGACTATACTGAAGCAAAAGTCAGCAAGTTGTAAAAAGAAATACTGTTTAACTATTAAGTCCTGCGCTGCTCACCCACCAGGCCCCCTCCTGCCTCCTACTGCTCATGCCTCGGTTTGGAAAGGACTTCAAAATGTTTGACGCCATCTTGCCCACCCTCAGCCTGGACATCACAGACCTGCTCGACGACTGTAAGGACGTTGTTTTTTTTGCTTGTTTCTGGTTTGGTTTTTTGTCGCTGTCACTGAAGTGCAGCTGTTGTCTCTCTGTGTCTTCCCAGCTCTGAGACAGTGCAGCATCTGTCAGGCTGTGGCTGAGTGGGAGTGTCTCCAGTGTTATGAAGACTTGGACATCACCCCAGGTCATCTCAAACAGTACTGCCAGACCTGCAACACACAGGTATCCACCTCTGACTGTGGACCAATGGAGACTGATTTGTAGCCTTGATGAACTTCACCTAATATTGTTGATGTTGTTTACGGTTGTGTTGCTGCCTCCAAGTGGCTAAAAACAATGATTGCAGGATTAAATTAACACGATATGATGAAATACAGTTATAGTCCTAATGTCATGTCTCTTCTGTATCTACAGCTGCTCTTCACATTGACTCTGTCTTTTCCGTCGATCATCAGGTCCACAGCCACAGGAAGCGGGCGTCCCACAGCCCGGTGAAGGTCACTGTCCCAGGAGGACCGTGGACCGGCCCTCTGCACTGCGCCCGCCAGCGGATGTCTCTCTTCGCCGTGACGTGCATCGAGACCAGCCACTACGTGAGCTTCGTCAAGCACGGGCCCCTCTCGGCTGATTGGCTGTTCTTCGACAGCATGGCTGACCGGGAAGGTGAGCGATCCCCCC